>JANTPZ010010437.1:0-10499 GCA_025593235.1 Vachellia pachyceras | reverse complement strand
GCGTTGGCCGAAGCTTAACCAGATTGTCCTTCTATCGTTGAAGCTTTTAACTCACCATCATTCATAGCTTTATCTGGAGATGATGTTTTGATACCTTCTTCAAAGAACAAGTTCGATCTACTCTTTCTCTTCGTCAACAAAAAGTTTGCCTTTTTAATATTTTTACTGAAATTTCACCAAAATGCCTGCAAATGATACTAATCTATGTTGTTTTCTATATATATATATATATATATATATATTTCCCTGTTTGTTTCAGTTTGAGAAGAAGGATGATGAGCATTAGATCTCACTCTTTCATTTTTAACTTTTATCCTTTCCCATTCTTCCTTCTTTTTCCGGTGGATCTTCGTATCAATTTTGGCTGGTGGTTGTTTTTAGGTGAGTGATGGCTGTGGTTGTTTGGGATAGTGGCTAGGCTTTTTGAGTTCAATTTCTGGATCGTGTTTGTTTTTGGATTTGATTTTGATTAGATGGGAGGATGAAGATGATGAATCGAAGAGGGGAGAGGACTTCTTTTGTCAATGGGGTATTTTAGTACTATTATGTTATAAATACAGATTTTGACGAAAAAAAAATGTTATAAATACAGATATAAATTATAAATAATGCTACCCTTCCAATAAAAAACCAAACACATTTTAAAACTCAATTCATTTGAACTTCTACTTCCATGCAAACAACTATGGGCATTTAATTTCTTTCTTTCTTCTCTCTCCTTTCCCCCATATGAACTGATCTCAAAATTTCAGTGGACTACAATCATGAATACTTCGCTCACACGAGAAATACACCAGACAAAATAACATGGTGATAAGCTTTCTCTTTTCTGCAATCTGGAATAAGGGGGAAAAGTGTACAAGACTTCTATCTTCTGAGTAGATTATCCCCGCAAGCAGACAAGTTGTTTCTGAAATTTCATCCCATGAGTTCCAAGTCACATGGTAACAACGTTAACCTTCCGGTTACTTCTCACCATCTGATGAGAGAATGAGGATAAAATAATATCAAAGGGATTTCAGAGTGCCCAGATATAAATTATAGCTTAGGAGTATTCCGTAAGAAAACCTTGCAAATGCAACCTGTGCACATGCCAAGAGCTCAAAAGTGATTTCTGTTTCTCATATTATTATTGTTCTTATATTGGAGGCAACTATAACAACACAAGTCCTCTATTTGAGATATACAATAGAATGAAAGGAGAAAAAAGATAATAGAGGGCATTGCTGCCAGTAAAAAGAAAAGGAAAAAAAAGCAACAAAAACAGCACCTGTAAGAAGGAACTTCCAAGTTTACAAAAGCTTCCTTCTTCGATTTGGACAGATTGCTTGCAGTATTGTTTACAGCCTGCGATAAGTTGGAGGTCAAGTCACAGAGCATATAGAATGTATGAATTATAACTATTAAATAAGTCCACATTAAGATGACAGACCTCAACATCATGTGCTCTGCCTTCCTGATCACAAGAACTTTGTGAACAACCATCTGACTTTGACACAACCAATAATAGTCAACTTTTACAAAAGTTGAGCCGCTTTGGTGAAGATTCGACAGAAATTTGAACATCATGAAACATTGGTGCAGAGCAGCATAAAAAAATTGCTAAATGAACTACAGTGATTGAGCTTCTGCCACCAGGCAACCATCATGAACAATTATATCAACAACTTGTAGTTTTCTAATACTATACCTTACATGAGACTACTCTTCAAGTACTCGTGTAAGTGGAGCCAACACATTTTATTTCGATCTTTCATATTTTTCAGCAAATTTCTTGAGTAAAAGCCTCTGACGAAAAGCCAAATACTTATCCAAACTAGTCCCTGCCCACTGCTGACAAAAGCATTCATCAGTTGGGACTAGGGATCCAAGTGGGAATGGTCCTTTTGGAGCTTTCTTCAGAGAAACCAAGAACCTATGACGAGGACGTATTCTCTGGTCCAAAGACAAGCTAAGGTACATCGGATATCTGGTCAAGGATTGAACCTCGTTCTGAAGTTCATTTACCAGATACAAGTACTTGGGCTTTAGATTCTCCTCCAGGGACAGGGAAAGGACCTGTAGAAGCAGAAATCAATGAAAGAGCTAAATTATTTTCACATTATAGGAATGAAACATAAAATGATATTGACGATAACAATGTCTATCTAATAATATTCTTACATGTTACAAGTATTATCCAACAGAACAGACCAAAATAAAACGAAAGAGTGGGAATTTGCAACAAAAAAGCGGAGTACTTTTAACATATCAGTAAGGAGGCGGTAAATAAATGAAAGAATGACCTGAGTAAGACTAGTCAGGACTTTTAGGATGTCTGAATTTCTCATTCCTATGCTCCTCAGAAAGTTAATCCTAGGCAGTAATCCATCATCTATGCTATAATGGAGAAGCTGAGGATGTTTGGTCACCATCTTCACTACGCTATCTCTGGGTGCTCCCAACTCTTTCGCTAGAAACATATACCGAACATTCCAGGAAATGTCAATTCGCTGAACGAGAATTTGTGGGCTCAGTTGAATGACTTTACTCAGATCCTTTTCCTTGATGCCAACTTCCTCAACTAAATATCTTACTGTTGGTTTTAAAGAATTTTCAACACTATAAGAAAATAGGGATGGAGCAGCAGCAATGATTTGCCCCAATCTGGAATTTGGTATTCCCAAACCCATCAAAAATGCAACATGAGCCTTTAAATTGTTCTCCACTGTATACTCCAGAATTTGTGGCTGTCTCAAAATGATTCTTCTTACGTCTCTATGTTTGACACCAACACTCATTAAGTATTCTAACCTTTCCTGTGCGGAACATACATTAATTTGAAGTGAGGACATGTGCCTTTCATAAATTTGGATAAAGTGTGATTCCTTCATTCCAAATGTGCTTAAGTAGTCCAGAAGTGGAATCCATTTCTTATCCATATTTATCTCTTCCGACAGTTGAGGATATCTGTTCTCCTTTAAATTTCTACCAACCTGCAATTATACAAAGAATATGGGGTTCTTCAGCTTCAGTTGTACATTAAATGGAATTTCACTTACAGCTGATCACATCTCTTTACCTTTATAGAGCCATTTGGTTCAAAAGATGCCACTTTCTCACTTTGTAACATTTTAGGGCTTTCAAATGATCTCAAATCCCGCCCTTTTTCCTGCTGCCTACCTTTTACTGTAGAGTTGCAGACAGGATATGCAGTATTTAATTTCCACTTTAACAACAACAACATGTATATATATGTTCATATAAAGCATACTATAAAGCATACCTTTCATTTTCTTAGACTTAAATTTCTTGTCATTAACATCAAAGTCAGCAGGCTCTGCGAATTCTCCCTGAACGCATTAAACAATGAAAACAGCTGCGGTTTCAGCATAGCAAAATCTATGCTGTTAAAAATAAAGCTACAAGCCTGCCACTGGCAGACCGATTCAAGTAATGATCAAAGTGGATCTCTTCGCCATAGTGAAAAAGGAAAAGCAAAAACCTAGAACAACTTGTTGAAATCTTCCTTTAATAACAAGATGGCACCTACGTGAAGAATTCACATAGCAAATTCATATAAGGCAACCAAAGAAATAGAACTGTCCAAAACTCCAAATAGTTTTATTGCAAAGTTGATAACATCAATCTCCAAATAGAATAAACTACCAAAATATCGACAACAGTAACACTGACGCTCTTTTCAAACATATATATGAAAATCAAAATGTATGTCCGGGATATCAAAACACTCACTACACTACTTGATAACAAATAAGAAGTAGACATAGAAAATGAAAATGACCTCTAGCCATGTATCACAGCGAAAGCACTGAGAGCAAAGGATTAAACATCTGTCCAAAGGAAATGTACAATTCACGAAGACAGGAGTGTTAAGATAAATTCAGTTAAAAAAATCCATCGATCGTCGTAAACAAGGGACTATGCTTCTATTCAAGGGGAATTCATCGAAAGTAGGGATGGGATAAGAGATAGAATTTTTAAATATCATTAATTAAAAATGTAAAATAAACCCATTTCACAAGAGGCCATAAATTGCTCCCAACAGAGCAAACAACTGTTCACAACATCTCAAAAAAATTCAAGAACTGAAGAAGAAACTTACATCAGATAGCCAACCATCTGGCCCAGCATCATCGACGTCGTCCTCGTCCTCCAATGCTTCAGCATCTGAATCACTATCATACGGACATAGCGCTTGTCCGAACCTCGATTTCCGATTAGTCTTGAGAATTTTAGGGTTGGAATGCGCCGCAAGCACCACGAACTTGTGTGTTCCTCTAGCACGAGCAGATTTTGAGACCAAATGCCAGTTGCGCAGCCTCGAGGAAAGAGAGGAAGGAGAAGAAGCAGGTCGAACAGGATTGTAACGGTAGAAAGTGGAGATGGTAGTCATATCCAGAGGGATAAGGAGAAGAATGGGAGAATATACTCAAAAACCCTAAACCAGAATCTCTCCCCACAGTACAGTAGGCTTATCCTTTTTGCCTCTCCTTCATCCCGCTTGAAGAATCAGTCAGTTCGACACAATTTGGCGCGTCGTTAATGCGCGGGCCATGGATGAAACGGCGTCGTCTGAAACATTCGCACAAGGTAGGTGTAATGGCACGAGCCCATTGGCGGAAAGCCCAGTAACGTAATTCAAAGCTCAGAATATCTCAAAATATAATGCAACACATTCCCTTCTCATTTTACTTGAAAGTTGAAATCACCTTACCAACGGTTGGTTGGATCAAGTGGTAAGTGGCTTGTCCCAACTTAAGTAAGGTCTTGAGTTTGAGTCCTTGTGTATGCAGTAGCCACCGTGAAAGACCCACCCACCATTTCTAGATGCGCGACGCGGGTCGGGTCCGATATATTAAATTAATATTTTGAATTTCGTTGGAAGAATTATCCACGTCTAATATCAGATAACATATCAAATACGATTGCTTATTCTCACACTGATGTGATCAATTGCGTTGTATATGACAGATAGCTCAGAAAAGATGTGAGGAGTGTGGAGGGTCAGGGTTGGTTCTTAGGGAAAAAGAGTATTTCCGTTGCCCAGAATGTGGTAGGATTACATGTTCTTCTAATCTTCTTCTGCATAGTTGTTGATTCAGCTAAAACTTCTTTCTTTCTTCCATTTTCAACTTTTCTGTTCTTTTGGATTTTCACTAGTACGATCATACACAATCTTAAACCATTTACTGGGATAAACGCTTCATTTTATCATAGCCTCTTAGTTCTGCTATCAGTTTATTAGCATTTGTACTAGTCAATCTCATCTAACTTTATTTCAAACCCATGAATGATGAATCCATTAATGAGACAAACCCAAATTTCAAAACCAGAATGCAATTTACAGGGTTTTTTTTTTTGGAATTATGATCCTAGCATGAGTTGTATTGATAAATTTTCTCTGCCTATGTTTCATTTCATGTTAAGTCTACTGGTATATATTTCGTAGTGATTAAATTTGTTTAGCACATAATCCTTCACATGTAATGCATTTCAGGTGGATTTCTTCCTTGGCAGTCTTGGAAAAGGTTCTTTTCTGGTTGAAAGTCTAAAGCATGGTGCAACATCTTACTGTATTTATACAACAACAAGGACTTCATCTTATAGCTTATACCAATTGAATATATTTCGTATTGTATGAGTTGGACCAATAATCAGTCTCTAACTGGATAGTTCCTTTCTTTGCTCTTTTTGTGATTGCCAAATACAAATTTTATTGGGAACTACATTGCTTGATCTTGGTATTTTTCTTCTTTGTGTAAATGCATTTGGACGAAGTTTACTTAAGCAAAAGATATCCTCAGTGTGATGATCCTTGTCAAAGCATTCTTGCAACTGGTTTAGCTTCTTAGTCATTCATTCAAAATAATTATAAACCCATATCATCTGAGGGGCCTAAAAAATAAGCAGGAATCTTCTTATATGTGTATATGTAACTGTCATACTCAATTCGATGGAATTGTTTGATCTTAAAGGGGACCCTCTATAATTTTGCAAGTGAGGAGTTATTGTTTGGTTTCGTCTGGTCATTAATAACGGAGTTGAGTCTACTATCTAACTACCAATAGGGATGAGCCTAGCAAAAAAGACTATTTTCTCACAACATGTCAAACCAAGGTTTGAATCCCTGCAAGGAGAAATGTTCATATTTAATGTCTGACCGTGTTTTAAACAAAATTAGCTCCAGTAAGAGGATGAATGTGCTAAATAAAAAAACTATCTAACTAGTGAATATTTGAGATTTGCTCAAGTGGTTAAACTCATTTCACTAAGATCAATTAATGTTGGTAGTAGAAATCCTCTTCCTA
This sequence comes from Vachellia pachyceras, assembly GCA_025593235.1. Lineage (NCBI taxonomy): Eukaryota > Viridiplantae > Streptophyta > Magnoliopsida > Fabales > Fabaceae > Vachellia > Vachellia pachyceras. Next base: position 4,188 of record JANTPZ010010437.1, on the reverse strand, counting down.
TCAAATTTGACTTGTCCTTTAATCTTTACTGAGGATAAATGGTTCAAAAACTCATTTTAAACCTTAAAAAATTTGATTAGTCATTCACAATATGACAAACTAAGGGTTTAAATTCTTGTTGAGGGAGGTGCCTGCGTTTAATAGCCGACGGTGTCTTGAACATAATTGCATTCAGTGAAAAAATACATGTGCTTAACAATATATATATATATATAACTAGTGTATGTTGGAACAATGTTAGATTTAATTGGAGATAACTCTTCTGAAAACATTCTATTGAAGTGGTTGTAACTCCTTTCTCAGTACCTACCCGTTAGGGTTGGTAGTAGAAATCTCCCTCATCCTCCTCCTATCAAATATGACTTGTAAATCTTTATTTAGGACAAATGGTTAAAAAATTCATTTTGAATTAGCCTAAAATACATTTTTTAGTAATATGGATATTATTTTTAAGGTTTTTTTTATTTCTCAGCCTCGTTGTAACCTCTGAATTGAGGTTGGTGTTGGTGTGTACTTGGTGAAAAGCTAGTGTTTGACATTGTGAACTTAATTGTTGAAAAAACTCTCTGACTATATTGCTCACATGCTTAATTTTGGTTCCGTGATGTACCAAACGAGAAAATTCAATGCACAAAATCGCAAGTATTATATTGAAGTTGTACGAAGTCAAAAAATAGTACTTCAGCCTCTCAAAAGACAGACATTCCATAGACTTTACGTGGCTTATGCAATGGAAAAAATAAATAAATAGTGTCATGTATTTATTAGAGGGTTTATACCCAGATTAATATCAATACACATGATTAAATATGATATTTTAGAGTAATAAACATATATTTATAATAAATAGTTAAGTTAATTAATTTCATCAATATCATAAATTAGATATCTAATGTTTATACTAAAGACTGAATGTAGTATTAATTTGTATAAGTGATCATTAACATTTCACTATATAAAATTGAGAAAATTGTTAAATAATCCTCAATTACAAAGCGTGTTGTTCAAATGTACCTCAGCATTCATGTTCATGAGTGAGCGCAAATCGTTTGTGTTTTAGCAAGTGTAACTTTTTTTTAGTTGTATACAATATATCATTAACTATATGCAAAAATCTTTCGTTTTCCCCGTTTTGTTTGAATTACAAAAGTAAGCTAAGTTTGAAGTTGTAAGAAATTAGGTAGACTGAGGGTTGTCTACAAAGGATTAATCAAAAAGGAGATCGTCCCTGCAACTTGGTGGAGCATCAGGGAGAAGATAAGTTTGCAAGGTCTTTACATGAGCTTGTAGTGAAAGAGTATCTACACATCTCAAAATTTTTATGTTAGCGTAGTATAACTCTACATTACAGTTGTCAGTGGCAGATCTAGGATCCTGGCTCAGGGGTGCAAATTTTTTTTGAGAAGATAAGTGTGATTTATTCTTAATATACTTTGAGACAAATTTGAGTAAAAATTTAGTAGGTACAAAATTAGTAAATGAGTATATGTAAAATAAATCATATAGTACTAATATGTACCTAATTTTCTGGAAGTCAGTGGGTGCGGCTGCACCTCCTGTGATCAATGTAGGTCCACCACTGACAGTTGTCATATAACAAATGATGAGTTACTTTAATCTCCTAATGTATATGGCGATTCATATCATTATCCTTAACAAAATATTGATGCTTTCAATGAATCACACAACACTTGTATGTCCTTAAGTTGCCATGCTTGGCAAATCTCCTAACCTATCTGAATTACCAAAATCTCTACATTTGTAACCGTGACATTCTCAAATTTCCTCTTGAAACCCATTATCCAATGCCTTTGCCAGTCTCAAAAAAAGCCCACCACAAGCCATCTAATTTGATGCTAGAATTAAAACATCAACATCCAATCGAACTGATTCATTCGATAGTGACATCCACTATTAGAGAGTCCGTTTGGATCTCAAAAGTCATTCCCATACAAATTAAGATAAAATTTTTCTCACATATTTACCTCAGAATCTGTTATCGTTCTTCTAATGAAATTTTCAAACACAACCTCTATACACGTAGATAAATTGCACACAATTAAATAAGAATTATACTCTCTGAAAATATACTGCATCTTAGGCCTTGTTTAGAGAATTTCTCAGCAATCTTTCCGTTGATATGCTGTTTCGTCGTTGTCAACATTTATTGCGAACACGTCATTCCTTATGTCAGAGACGTGTGACTATATTTATTGCAATTTGACTGGGGCCAAAAAAATAAATTATTGTTATTTGACTGTTCACCAGTCAAGTCTTTCACATAAACGTTATCGAAATAACAAAGCTTGTCCTCATCCGGAAGATAACACCCCATTGAGTTCGTTTAGAAACCCGTTGAGAAAACGGATACAGATTCCTAGGTATTTTATGTGAGAGGAATTTTATCTCGACTTGCGTAAGAATGGGTTTTGTGGGTTAAAACGGGGTTCCGTAACGAAGCTATTGTTTACTCTCATGAATTTTAATTTTAATCAATCAAATTTAAAATATATAATTCGAATTTTTGTAATTTTATAAAGATTTAAAAACGTTAATTAGCACAGTTACTTAAATTAAGGGTGTGTATAGAAGTTATTTTAAAAATAAATTTTACAGATTCCGAGGTAAAATTTAGGTTTTGAAAAGTAATTTATGTTTGGGAAGTTATTAGCTTTTATGGATTCCAAGACAAAAATGTGGGTAGGAAAGAGGAAAGAGAAAGAATGAAAAGTATGAAAAAGGAAATAAAAAAAAGAAAAAGTAGGAAAGATGAGAGAAAATGAAGGAAAAAGTATGAAATAGGAAAGAAAAAGAAAGAAAAAAAAGTAAGAAAGAGAAAAGGGGAAAAAGAGGAAAAAGTAAATAAAAAGAAAATCTAAGTTTCAAACCGAGTTTTTGTAATCAAAATAGCTTTTCAGAAAAAAAAATTATACTTGAACAAAACCTAGGTTTTGAAACCAAACCTAAATTTCAGGAAGTGATGGCAAACAAGCCCTAATATCATCTGATGTATCAGTACATACAATGCACACTTATATTGTGCTTGTTTGGATGGTTTTATTTATTTTTTAAAAGCACGTTCAACGGTGTTTTTCCGTAAAACGAGATAATTTCCTTCATATATTTACCTCAGCTTGCGTAAAAGTACTTCTCTACCGCGTTCCCAAACCAGTCAATTGTAAAAATCTATATGGTTTATGTTGTTATTCAAAAATTTAATATTATTTCTCGTATACTTGGAGAAAATCCTTTATTTAAAACAGATTACCTGCATTTTTCTGTATTACTCTACTTATAGTATATTTTATTGAAATCAACAAAAATTTTAAAGGAAAATTTGCAATCAAATCTCAAATAATAGAATTAATGAATAAAGAGTCTCAAAGATTCATAAAATTACTATAAGGTCCCAAGAATAGCCGCTGAGGTTGTTATTAACAACCTTACCAGCCTTCATTAACAATCTCGGTAGCTACTCTTGTAACCTTGTGGTAATTGTGTGAATCTTCCCTTATTTAGGATCTGATTGCAAATTTTCTAATTTTAAATATAGTAAAGTTCACTTCAAGATTCAAAAAGTTTTCCTAAATCAGTAAACAGATCCGACCAAATACACTGTGTCTTACTGTATAGGTTCCGCTGATTGATGCAGTAAGATGGGCGTCATATGCTGTGCTTGGTTTCTACATTTGGACTAATTAATTGCAAATAAAATGTGTGTTTGGGATCTTCGTTGAAAAAAAGGAGTTTCATTCAAAGAAATGAGTTTACAGATTTCTAGATGGTTTTAAAAATTTTAAAATGATTCTTATATATTTCAAAATAATTTTTACAGATTTTAAGATAATTTTATCTCGAATTATATGTATTGTTGGGGAACAAAGTTCCCAAACAAACACAAAGTTATCACATGTTGGGAAAATTACAAATTAGATTATTTTCTTATTAGATCAAATTCTACATATTTCATCAAATTCTCCAATCATATATGTCTTTATTTTAAAATATTATCATTTATTATTAAAGTCACATGTAAAAATATAGGAAATATGATTATATGTAATTAGAAAAATTGATGTAAAATGAATATAAAAAAATTTGACCCCATGTTGAGGATGTTTCGCCGTTGCGTTTGGGTCCATCACATCAAGTTGCAGTAAGACGAGCGCCATATGCTGTGCTTGGTTT
>JANTPZ010010435.1:0-12230 GCA_025593235.1 Vachellia pachyceras | reverse complement strand
ATAATTCAATCACAATTTAATCATAAGCTATTCACAAGTATATGGAAGAATATTCAGAGTTACATGTAGCTTCCAAACTTACGAGTAAGCACACAAGAGTCACTCCCAAAATTCTTAATGAGAGTCTACAAAAATCACACAACAAGTTCTATCAATATACAATTTAACCTATTCTAAAAGTTACTTCAAAGATAATCTAAATACCTAAGACTACCCTTTACACCCACATATTATTCGAATTTATAAAATGTCTTACCTATTCATATGAGGTAAACTATTCTTTTACATGATATAGTGCCTTTTATAATTTTACATGTTATTTGAGAGGAAAATAATAATAAATGTGGCAATTGTAATAGGTATATCATTATAATAAAGTTTCAATTTGACTATATTATTATTTACATATAAAAAAATACATGTATAATAATATATATTACTATATATATATTCTAATATTATTATATATATTTTTATATTTCTATTATTATATATAATATATTACTATATAAATATACGTAAGCCATGCCACTAATGTTGTTTGTTTTTTTAATATTACTTTATATATATTATTATATATATTACTATATATATCATATCAATAAGTATACCCATACCACGCCATTCTCTGACTTTCTCTTCACATATTTTTTTTATTTAAGTGGCTACATACCCACATCAATTATTTTATAAAATAAACAACAATAAAAAAAATGAAAAAGAGTTGCACATATATATTGACACACCTCCCCAGTGCCTACGCCTACATACACCACCTAATCACCTATCTGTACACAGCAAAGTACAGGAAACCGGACCGGTGATTGAACCGGTTAAGATGGTGGGTTAAGGGTCAGTGGGTCAGATCGGAGTCAAACCGTGGGTCAAACCGGTGAAGAATAAAAAATTAAAAAATATACTTTACAAAAATATTATTTTATAATAAAATTAAAATTAAAATTATTCTTTATTTTAAACTCTTTCCTTATCTTCTCCCTCCCTTCTCTCCCACGTGATTTTGCTGGCCACATGTCAACTCATGCCATCACAGGTCACTCACAACCAATCACCGTCACCCTTTGCCTCACCCATTGTTTATTACACTTTACCTCACCCCTTTCATTTTGAATCTCTCGGCTGCAGGAAAACATCAAAACACTGATATCACACTTCGATTTTGAAGCCGTCGCCGTCGCTACTTACCTCAATCGTTGTTTTTGAATCTCTCTAGACAGAAAACATAAAGCTTAGCAGAGGACAACTTCCATCAAACTCTTGAACGTCGATCAACATAAAGCGGAGGAGAATTGGAATCTGGACAGAGCAGAGTCAGAATGAAGCAGCGATGAACGACGAAGTAGATGGAGCACGAAATGAAGATGCAACAATGATAGAAATGAAGCATCAACAGAGAAGAAAAATGAAGAGGTCTCTGGCGACAGGAGAAGCGATCGAAATGCGGTCATCGGCAAGAGCAGAGGCGGCTGAAGAGGGAGGAGCTCAGGCGCAAAACAGGAAAAAAATTTGTGGTGGAGATCCGTCAAACTTAAGTCGAATGTGGGGGTGGGGGCCGACTGCTGTGCGTAGTATGTTTGTGAATAATTGTTTTGGCTTTTTTTTTCTATTTTTAAGGGATTAAACGTCGTCGTTTCGCCCCTTAATGCATTATTAAAAAAGAATCGGTTGACTCGTCAAGCTTGGCGGGTTAACCGGGTTCATCCCGGTTTGATCCGGTTCACTCCGGTTTGACCCAGGTTGAACTGAACTGGGGTCAGTTACCAGATCGGACCGGCTTTCCGGCCGGTTCGACGGTTTCCGGTCTGAACCGGCCTGTCCGGTCCGGTTTCCCATACCATGATACACAGTAAAAACATTTACCCAGCTTCTTGCGTTATGTGTGTGTGTATATTATAAATAATAATAAACTATGGTGAAAAATAAATAATATGAAGATGATAAAATAATAATAACAACAATAAACAAAAAGGTACACGGTAGCTTCACAGGTTTTATATATAATATAACAATTAATTGTAATAATAAGAGTTTGTGGAAAAGATAACCCTCACAGTGGATGCACGGTTTCTACGTGTGTGTATTATATAATAAAAAAAATTAGTAAAAGGTGATGGAGACACACAAATATGTAGCTGTAATCCTAAGCCTAGGAAAAAAGACACCATTTTTATAATGAAGGGTTAAAGGCATCCTGCTTCGATAGTTTTTGGTGTACCAATGACTGTCTATCGTTTATGCTCAGCAACGACAAGGCAAAGGATTGTTTTTTTAAGTAAGGAAGAGAAAATTGTCAATGCTTCAACAGTGAGACAAGACTGTAATGAAAACTTGAAAAGACCCCTTTTTTTTAATATAAGTGAAAGGCTTCCCATTTTTCTTGTATAACATCTGAACAATGAAAACTAGAGCGAAAGAGGGAGCACCTATAGAATATTAGCGCCGGTGATGTAGAGCTGGAACAGAAGCAACACTGTAGCCGTGGAGAGAAAAGGAAAGAGAGCAAAAGGAGAGCAGAGTACCGTGGTGTTACTATAGCGGTGGGCACTGTTCATTGATTTTAGGGTTAGGGTGAATGATAGATGATTTATATAACGGTAGGGTTAGGTTTCTTTCTTTCTTTCTTTTAAATAAAAATATTATATTATTTCATTATTATTATTTAAAAAAAATGAAATAATAATTATAATATGAAAAACTATTCAGACAAATTTTTTTCTCTTATTTTAATAATAAGATAAGTTTACACATAAATAATTAATTATTTTCTTCCTCTATTTTTTTGGAGATATTTCCTTATATATACTTTTTTTAAAATAAATAAATTTGAATTTAATTTTTTATCCTAATTTATTTTATTATCTGACTAATTCAAGATCTAACACAGTTAACTAAATCCTAAAAATAAGGATGTTCCATATAAATCCAACGAGCTATTATGTTAATCCGGAAATTCTTGTTTCAAAAACATAACGAGTATATCAAACTTTTAACTTTAAATTTTTAATTATTAATTACAAATTTATTCAAACATTTTTTTGAAGGAGCAAATTCAAGCCATAGAAACAGATTCATAAGGATATAATTATTTTAATGATTTTAATTTCTAATTTATTTTAAAATATGTTATCCCTTGTGGAAAAAAGGTGATTAGGGTATAATTATTTTAAAATCATAAATAATTTATTAAAACCAGACAGGTATGTTAACATGAAATTAAAGATAAGATACCCTTCTTTTTGCCATTTTTTTATATTTTAATTCAATTAGATATGATAGAATAATTAATTATTATTTTAGGACAAAATATTCTAAAAAATAAAAATTCTAAAGTTGTTATTACTGTCAACTTCATCAATTGATATAGTCTTCCTTGTTGGGTCAAAACAAATAATCTTCTTTAAAACTATAAAAAAAAATCCTTTTTTGACTTTGACAGATTTCTAATACGTCAAAGTCTCGACATTGACGCATCTTTGTGATGCCTCAGGGCTCAGACTTTGGGTCTAAAATGCCGGCAATTCAAAGAAGGAAGCTCCGTCAGCGACAATTCTTTTTTTTTTTTTTTGCCAACCGTCAGCGACAATTCAAACTTGGTCTTGTTGGCCAAACCCAGTATTTTTTTCCCCGAATGAAGGCCAAACTCAGTATTTTAACTTGAGATATTTAGTTCAAATTTCCTATAGCAAATTGGGAAAAAAACCTTTAAAATTATAAAAGAATAAATTAGATTTTTAAATTTTTATAATCTCAACTCAGGACACTGGATTAAGCAGGAATTTCAAAATGTTAGGGAAAAGATTACATTACTCCCAAGTTAAATATGATCTTTCAAAACTAATATCTAATTTTGTCATTCCCTATTCTATTTTTATTAACAAAGTTCATTTAAATGAGTCACTGAACTTTTAAAAAAATTCAAACTACATTCGAATGAGTCATAAAGCTTATTTGAATGAGCTTTATACATCATTGTTATTCCATACTCTATTTTTATTAATAGAGTTTATTCGAGGTGAGTATTGAAATTTTTGAAAACTCATTCAAATAAATTTCATTGACAAAAATGTAATAGGGAATGAAAAAGAGAGTAGAGAATTGCAATAATGGAGATTGGTTTTAGAAGCTCATATTTAACTTGGGGTAATGTAGTCTTTTCCCTAATATTTTGAAATCCGTGTTTGGTCTAGCCTTGATTTGGAATTATCAAAATTCGAAACACTGATTTGTCCTTTTACAATTTTAAAGGTTTTTTTTTATTTTTTTTTCAATTTCTTATATCAATTTTATCAAGTTTTGCAATCACATAAAGATATATGCAAGATTTATTGTTTTCATGTGGGTTTATAATTAAATGATAGTAATTAAAAAATTGGATACGTGGCCTCATATGATTAGAAAACTTGACATGTAAATAACTTGACGTAAGGATTGTCCTATATATATATATGTTTATGCTATATAAAATTGACTTTTTTGGACTAATTATGAATTCCAAATTCAGTAATATCAATTTTCCAAGGCCTCGTTTGTATTCCTTTTCTGGCCAACCAAAAAACAATTCGCCAGTTAACAATAGAGAACAATCCCTCATTAGTAAAAGTAACGTCATGTCTGCCAATTAAAGAATGCATGAAAAAGTGAAAGAAGTGGAAGAATTCAAAACATGACTACTTCTATCATAAAAAAAAATCCCTAAAACAGTTATTCTAGTGCCGTCACGCTTGAAGCAGCCCCTTGATCATTTTTCCTTTTCAATAATATCAACTGCATGGGTTGATTATCTTTTCTTTTTCAACAATGTCAAAAACAATTAAAATATGAGCTGTGTGCGTGTGTGTATATGTATGTGCATGCATGGCTCTGATTCTGGAATCAAACTGCTTATCCACGGTCTCGCAGAGTATAAGCAAACCTATCTCTTTCTTCATCGTCAGTCATGGCATTGGCCTCAACTTTTCTCACTAGTCCTTCCCTCATCCCGGTCGCTATTAAGGTAACAACGATCATTATTTCGAACACTCGTACATGATTAATGGATGATGAACAAGGATTTGTTAATGACCCTTTGAGAGGCATTAACAAGTATTTGACACTTGTCAGATATTATATTCCTTCATTGAGATTTAATCGTGATTCTATCGACTAGCATTGCCATACACTAACAAGAGGACCAATAATAATGCTCACATTTCTTTTTGTTATGTTTTAGAGTGCAAGTGCTGGAAATAGGTGGGAGAGCTTGGGATTTATCAATGTTAAGTCAAATCGACCCATCCATGCAAAGGGGCTCAGAGTAAATTGTTCAATCCAAGCTAACAAGCTGATTGAGTGCAAACCTGCTTTGGTGGACAGTAGCATTGCAGAGAGCACTAACGTGGATTTGACTAGCGGTTTGTGATGTGTTTGTTGTGTTGATACTGGATTGTGTGTATATGGGTTTTGTGTTATATGTTAATAGTTTTTGCTTCTATTTGCAGAAAACCAGACACGTGAACCTAGCATGTCAACGGTGTTGGTGAATTACCATAATAAATTTGATCCTTATAAAGCAACCTCTACACCAATTTACCAAACTGCCACTTTCAAAATGGTGAAAATTTAATCCGTACTTGCAAAGATCTTGTGTAATTGTGTATTTATTATATTCTGTTCATTACATTATTTTCACATCCTACTTTTCTTTTATGGTTTTTTCACATAGGCTTCTGCTACAGAGTTTGGTGAATATGGCTATTCAAGAAGTGCAAATCCGACCCGAGATACTTTGGAAAAGTGAAAACAGCTATTCTTAATTTTGTCTATATATAGTTGTTTCTTTTGTATATCATCTTTAACTCGGCTTAATTTAAATTTTCAGGTTATTAGCACAGCTTGATAATGCAAATAAAGCATTTTGCTTTACCAGTGGAATGACTGCATTGACTGCTGTTTGTGAACTTGTTAATCCTGGTCTATTTCCTCACCTTAGTTTGCTTAGTTTTTTTTAAATGCCTAACACATATATCAAAATCAATTAAATTTTATTTTCATTGTAAAAATATAACGGGGACCATTTGTAAACATATTTTCTCATGACTTTCTTCGGACATTATTTTAGGAATTGCTTTTTCATTTTCGTTTACTTTTATAATATCAATGCAGGTGATGAAATCGTTGCCTTAGAGGATATCTATGGTGGTTCATATAAATTCTTGAACGAACTAATTGCAAGAAAGGAAGGAGTCACAGTGAGGTAAGTTCGAAATTTCAACCGTTTGTGAAATCAAAATATTGTTAGATTGATTCTTAATTAGAAGATGATGAGGCTGTAATATATATATATATACTTGCATGAACAGAAAAGTAGATACAACTAATCTAGAGAATGTGAAAGCTGCTATGGGGATGAAGACCAAGTTGATATGGCTAGAGAGTCCTAGCAATCCTCAATTAAAAATATCTGATATTCGTGTAAGCTATTTTATTTATTTTGCAAAGAGCAATGCCTATATAGTTCTTGTATAGTTGTTACATAGGCCCTACGTCAAATATATATATGTACTTGCTGCATGGAATTATTTTAAATGTTAGAATTATAATTTATTCAATTGTTTTCTTGATTTATGATGTCCAGAGAATATCAGAGATTGCTCATGCACATGGGGCTATTGTATTGGTGGACAATAGTTCAATGTCTCCCATTTTAAGTCAGCCATTAGACCTTGGAGCAGGTATATTCAAATACCCTTGGAAAAAATTCAATATATATTACACATTAAACCAAAAAATAAAGAAAAAAGAAATTTCTATTAATTGACATTTACTATTTTTTCCAGATATTGTTATGCACTCAAATACCAAATTTGTTGCTGGAAATAGTAGTGTCCTTGCAGGTAGCCTCGCTACAAGAGATGAAGGGTAGGAGCTCTTATTCTTTAAGTCTTAAACTTCTAAGACGTTGAAGATATTTATTTGTTTGTGAGCCATTATTTTTGGCAGCCCGATAGTTATATACAAAGAATTTTCATAAATTTCAATCCAATGAAAATTTTTTGTTGATGATTATGTGATCCGAAAACTTTGTATTTTTAAATATTTTATATAAGAAATTGTTTGAAATTGTTCCCTTTAACATTCTTTAAATCTTGAAACATTAAAATGCACGATTTCATGAAGGTAACAAACGATAGTGTCTTTCTTTTTTTCCATACATCAATGGTAAATAAAAAGGAAAAGGAATTTTGAAGTTCATGTGTTCATTTTGTTATATGTTGAGAATTATTTCTTATTGTAACTTATTTCAATATTCATATGCCATTTGTTTTTACTTTTTTATTCAATTCATAATGTGAATCTATGTGCTTCCATTTATTTTTCCCCCTCATTTGATTATAGGTTGGCAAAAAGCCTGGAGTCTTATAAAAATACAACTGGTTGTTCTTTGTCTCCATTTGATTCCTGGCTCTGCTTAGAAGGCATTAAAACAATGGCTCTGCGGGTTAAGGAAAAACAGGTGACTCAACATTTTAATCAAGTTACTGATAGTTCAAGTCTATAAACAATAAGATTGCTTTCTTTCAAAAATATTCACCTTCTTGCTTTATTTGATAAAATAGTTTGTTTACATAGCCAACCTATAAGAATATATATATATATATATAAAACTTTTAGAGACACCTGTTAATGTTCTTAACTAAATGTTTTAATATTCTTATTCGTGAAGTATCTATTCGATCTCATCCTTGGTTCTTCCATGAGTCCCGTCTCAAATATAATACACGGTTTTCTTATATTGCTTGAAGTTCCAATGTTGTAATATTCATCTTCTTATATGCTTAAATGTAGTAATATTGTCACACACCATTAAAAAATTAAAATTGACCAAAATGTTGTAAGGGGTAAAATTGTTTTATTAAGACTTTTTGGGCAACATTGAACACAAAAAAGTATCAGTACAACATTATTCTTGAGTAAAAACTTCTGGGATAAATTTATAATATTAACCCCATAAATAATTGTGCTTATCAAAATTAGAACTTAATAGCAGCTCTATAGCTTAGCGTCCAATTTAAAGTTTCAATTACAATGTCATTATTTATTTCTGGAAAATTAATAACACTAAGTTAGAGCCAACGTATTATATTTTGCAGAATAATGCACAAATAGTTGCCGAGTTTCTTGCCTCCCATCCTCGAGTAAAGAAAATAAATTATCCTGGTCTTTCTAGTCATCCTGGTTATGACTTGCACAACTCTCAGGTATGATTTAAGTCCTAAAATTAAATACGAATTTTTTATTATATATGCCTCAAATTATTTTATTAATTCATCGAATTGTTGTTTTACAGGCAAATGGGCCAGGATCTGTGCTTAGCTTTACAACAGGCTCATTGCCACTCTCAAAGCATATTGTTGAAAATACCAAATACTTTAGCATCTCTGTCAGTTTTGGTAAGTATTATGCATTATAGTATTGACCCCACTTTATGAGAGTACATGTAATCTAAATACTGATGCTTTAAAATTTTGTTGGTACTGATAGGGAGTGTAAGTTCATCGATATGCTTGCCCTGGTATACATCCCATGCTGTTATTCCTGAAGGAGAGCGTATGCGTGTGGGTGTAACTAAAGATCTGGTGCGTATTTCTGTGGGAATTGAAGATGTTGGTGATCTTATTGCAGATCTAGACAAGGCACTCTCATCCGGATCACTCTAATTTCATATATGTTAGACAGATTTCCGTCTTCCTTCAAGTAATTTGATACTGTCAATTTATTTTTCTTGAAACCATTTATTCATTTGTATTGCATTTGGATATAACAATTTGGAATTATAAGCTTAGTAAAGCAAGGCATTTTTATTATCAGGTGTTGGTGTCTTTACCTTCATGCAATTTATATAATGTTTTCATAATGATGGGATATTTATAAAATTTTGGATCTTTTTCGCACGTGTAATGAGAATTTAAGGTTTAAGGCATCCCAAAGCTCACAAAGTTGATGCACTTTAATTTCCTTAATGTACATATATGAAAAGTGACTCTAGAGTAAGATGTTATACCAAACAATAGTTTCTGGGAACGTAGCAATGAAGTTGGATTTAAGAAAGAAAAGAAGCTTCACCATATTAAATATTATTTCCGAAGGTTTTGATGTTCCTATTTAAAAGACATTTTGTAAAAATTTACACAAATCAATCTTTATTCATCATGTATACAGGTACATGGGTAGGAAACTATTTGGTTCGAGGGGAGAGGGAGATGAAAGGCTTTTAATGATTAAGAGGGAAGGGGAGGGATAATAATAGTTTACCATCACAACCTTATATATTAGTTTATATTTTTATTCATACGTTACATAAATTAATTAAAATATTAATTTTAATTTATGTAATAATATGTTTAATTTATAATTAATTTAAAAATATGTTGTAAAAATAAAAAAAAATTATTTGTAATAATTCATTTTATTTTAAATTAATTTTTTAAAAATAAAAAGAAATCTGGAATGAGAAAAGAAGAGAATTAGAGAGCAAGAGAATGTCATTCTTATTCATCATATGAAGTACAAAATACATAAGTGATGCTTGCTATTTATAGGCATAGCTTTGTAGCATCAGGGTAAATCAATTCCATAATTATATGAAATAATAGAGGGATATAAGAGATTATGGAGATTACATGGAGATATAGACATCCCCATGATATTCATTACATTCCTCCTTGGATGTTCATGGATAAACATGTGCCTCATTTACATGTATACTTTATAGTGTTGTCACGTTAAAAATCTTTATATGAAGACCTAGTGGGAAAAATCGTAGACGAGGAGAAAAAAAGGACAACATGTATTTCAAAACCTGGAAATTTGGATTTTAATCTATTGTCATGCAATGCTAAAAGAAGGAAATAATCATGGGATTATTATTCAGATTATATGACTTGATTATGGCTACTTATTGAAAGGAACTCCTCAGGCTTGCTGGAAATTACGTGTGAAAAGGAATTCTTGAAACATAATCTGCAAAACTGTAATAAATGGTGATAATATGGAAATTCAGATTTAAAGAAAAGATTTTGTGAAGTATAAGATTTATTTAAAAAAGAGAGAGAGGAAGGGATCTGTCAAGTGGGATTGAGAATAAAGCTCATGGTTGTGGTTATTGCAAACGTAGGTAGATGTATAAATATATGTGTGTGTTTGCGCGCGCGCGCATGCGGGTCTGAGCTTTGTGTGGCTTACAAGGAAAAGTTTTGATTTTTAGAAGCCATGTGTTAATACAAGCTGTACATGTCTATTCTGTTGTGAGAAGTTGAAGAACAGGGTCAAGAAGTTAAAGAGACAAAGTGCTATAAAATGCTATATATAAGTTTGGTTTCATGTGCCGATTGGGCTAAGCTCGTAGGAAATGGAATTTATGTAAATGCCCACTGTTTAAAGGTATATTAACATGGAATTAAATTTCTAAACCACACTCAAAATGTGTCTAAAGGCCCCTAAGTTGTGCTTAGCAATAAAAGAATCAAGGTTCATGGTTTTATTTCCCTTGCCCTGTTTTGATAAAGGAGAGAGAAGATTATATAGTTATTAAGATTAAGGATAAAGATTAAGATTGCCACTGTTTCGTAAAGGCATAAATGAGGTATAAGCATTTCAAGATTGAAAGAAAAATCTGATTCCAGGACGGCAAAGCTACAATTGTCTCACAAGAGTTTTGAGCCTATGATTTCACGTGAGATAAAGCTAGAACTAATGAATTCCTATGCTCATGAAATTTGGCAAGTAAATAGCACTCACGATAAGCTTTAAAATGAGTTCTAGAATGCAATATTTGGATAAGTGAATTGTTGGTTATGGTCTACTAAAATTTGGTTTTGAAATCTGAAAAAAAAAATTGGAAAAAAGTTATCAATAAGCTATAACTTTGGAGCATTGATTTTTCAATCTGGCTTCCTAATAAATTTTGAATGGTAATTTTCTTTGGAAAAGGATGTAGAGAGCTTTAAACAGGCACATGAACCACTGTATTGGAATGAGTTATGATTTTTCGAAACTAGTTATAAATTTAGAAGTATTATTTGTGCTAATTGAGTATTTTATATATTATTGTTAGAAAGGGAAGAAGAGGATAAATTGGAAGCTGAAGGATAGAGAAGAGTAATTTGTTGAGAGCATAATAGGTGAGTAAATAACATCCATTATAATTTTTATAAAGCATGTTTTACTATTGTTCATATTTTTAATTTAATTGTCATATTTTGAGCATGGTTTCACTGATAAAAGATTATCAAAATTATTTGATCTTCTCATTTATATTATGAAGAGAAATGTTTGAAGAATTTATTTAATGTTATTCATTAATTTCCAATTTAGTTTGAATTGGATACTTAAATGTGGAAGTTTGAAAAAAAGACTTTTGGAACTTTAATTCATGCATAGACGGCGAAAAGAAATAACACTTTCATGCTTCACGCATACTCGAAAAATTGTGTTAATATATACTCTATGAATGCTTGATAATGATTTTGATGTATTATTTTGCAAACTTTCATGTTGGATCCTTGTTACCAATTTACTCCAAAATAGTTTTGTAATTAAAGGTGACTTGGAAGTTGATCTTGTAATATCCTAATTTTTCTATTAAAATTTATTAGGATTAAAAAAAGAGGCTGAATTGTAATTTTCTAAAAGTTTGGGGGACTTTGCGGTAATTTTCCCCATTTTCCATTTCTCTCGATGCTTCCACATCCTTCTGTTAGCTTTATCAATAAAAAAAATGGGGAAGCAGCACGTGGATGAAGGATTGGCGGTGGAGGGGAGGGGTATTATAAAGGGAAAATCAGGTTTAGGTCCCAAGGTATCAAAAAAAACTAGCAAATAGTCCCAAGATTTTAAATAATTGTTGTTAGGTCCCATGAGACCTTTTAATAGTTAATTGGATTGTGGAAAAGACCAAATTACCCTTGAGCAATCTGTAAAGCAAGCCAACGTTTTTGAAGGTTTAAACCTAACTGTTCAAGTCTTCACTCCATGAAAATCGCCAACCCGCCTCTGCTCAACCGTGGTTGCTGCTCTAGTTGCTTGAAGCCGTCGCCGCCGTCATGCTAGCCTAAAGCCGTCGGCAGTGCTGTTCTTGCATAAAGCCGTCGCTGCGTGCTTCGCTATTCAAAATAGTAGAGTTGCCTATCGTGATTCAATCCATCAACTCCTGTCGCTGTGAAGCCATCGCCCTG
>JANTPZ010010434.1:0-10820 GCA_025593235.1 Vachellia pachyceras | reverse complement strand
TGACTTGATCTCAAACGAAGGCCCTAAAATCAGACCAGCCTGCAAATATGGGGCACAGGTAACGAGCTTCATTGCAGAAATGGTTATTTGCCAGATTGAAAATAAACCCTGAACGTACACGTACCATCACTTGGGAAAAGAAGAGAGGCAACCCCAAACGCTTGAAGAAGAAATGGCAGATGTGGGTGGTTGCGAAGATGACAATGATCTGCAATTCAAAAAGGGATAAAATAGAATTCATTGGGGTCCTACCACTCTGTTGGCCACCCCAGAGGCCATCTGAGACTACATTGGGCGGATCACTGATACAAACTTCATACGTCTCGTCATGATTCCATGCATTCAACAACGTTTGTGCCGCAAATATTGTCGCATTGGCATTCATCTTGGAAGACCCAAAAAAAAAAAGAGGGAATGAAGCTAAGGGGAAGGTAACGTACGTTGTACGTACGTACGTGTGCGTGTGTGTGTATATATAGCTTGGTGTATGCAAAGAATAATAATAACACAAGCTGCTAAATTTGAAAGAGGTGAGTGAGTAAAATAACGTTGTATTATGATTTTCCGGTGATGTAGTTGCTTCGGTGTGAGGATAAAGGAGTTTGTGGTCACAATATGTTGCTTCCAATGGGACAGACAGGGTAGCACTTAATTTGTCCTGGAAATGAAACATGAGACAACTCCAGAATTAGACCGAACCTAAAACAAATTTCCTTGTACGAACCATCCTCGAAGAACATCTTTGCTTTTAGCATTTGCTGGCAGCTTCGAAATTGGACCCGTTAGTATTAAACCGATCGATAATATATTTTTAATTTTATATAAAAATAACAAATTAAACTTTGAACAGAAGGTAAAAACCAATCATCAGAAGATTCATTGCGCGCGATTAAATTTACTGAATGCCAATTCATTAGCATGCATATTGAAACTATAACTTACAATCACCATCAACCCCAACACTACCAAGTATAGTTTGGATTAAAGGACCTGAAGTATCCCTGTTTTCATCACTTAATTATACATGAGAACAATATTTATATGACATTATAATATAAGAAGAAGAAAAAATCAACCACGAAAATGATGACATTCAATATAACCATTAAAAAACTAGAAAAAGTCTAAAATCTAATAATCTACTGTTTTGTAGAGATTTGAGATCATCCGGATTATATAACACTTGTTACATGTACCTGTCATATAAATGGTATTATCAAATGACTGAGTACGAATTAATAATTAATCAATTGCCACATGAATTTTACAAGATCCAAACAACTGATTCTTCATAATAATCTTTATAATAGGCATATAGCCAGTTACTTTCAGAATGGCGTTGTGAAACTGATTTTAAATTGACAAGAAAGTTTTGATAAAAGGTCTAAAGCAAGATGTTACAGTCCGTATTTAATATAAAAATTAATTTTTTTAATATTAAGAAAGTAAATTAACTAACATATTCATTATTTTTTCTAAACTAATTTGACTAACTTTAAATTAGTATATAATTTAATTATACACATATTAGAATATATGTTATAATTATATAATTTATTTATTTCTTTTGAAATCTTCTCAAAAAAAAAATTTGCTCTTATATTAAGATCACACTGTATTCTTATTGATTTTAACTTCAGCGTCTGGTTAAAAAAAACTTTCCCAAGATATATTTATAAGGCCGGTAATATTTTAATTAAAGGTACTAATTTTGCAATGCCAATTATATATAACAAAATAACACTTTTTGCCAGGAAACAATATAACACATTCATTTCTTCAAAACTTGGACTGAGGCAAACCCATTTCTTCGGAAAAGCCAAGAAACCAGATTTGACTTTTGATGAAGGCTAGGGAAAGGGGTGTTTCAAGTCATATGCGACCATGAACTATCTTTCTCTGCAAAAAAGTAATAGCTCTTCGCTTTTTTCTTGCCCTTCATGTAATCCTCTTAAACTTTACAAACGAAATGCTGCACAGATGCTAAAATTATTACGATATTCAGTATAAAACACTGGCTTTTCTTTTCTTTTTTTTTTGTTTTTTTGGGGGGGGGGGGTGGCACTTTTGAAGCAAGGCAGGAATATATCTGCAAGGCTTGGATTTGGCATTCCTACAGCATCAGATAAATTGCTTCAGAAACTCCGTAGCTACAAGCCTCCCTCGTGTGTTCACTGACATTTTAAGTTCGCTTATCTCTTTATCAATATCCTGCGAGTTATAAAGCATTAGTCTATTATGCTGTCAATAAAACTAGCAACATGGCAGGCATGCAAAGGTAATAAGTTGACAAAATCAAGGACAATCACAAAGGCGAGAATTTGATTAGAGAACATATGTAATTAATTCATCAATAAACCTCACATGCTTCAACAAACAAATAGCCACAATAAATTACAGGGCTGACAGGTATATAATTTGTGATGCAGCCTTCCGTTCTTTGATGAATCCTTATGTTATGTAGACCCATTAGAAAGGAAACTTCTGATCTCTAGAATCAAAAGCAAATATTTTCTATGTGACACTCTCGTCTTATAACCACATTACCATATATTGGATTCAAATTATGCTCATGAAAAAAAATAAAGTTTGTGGAGTCTCATCTTTTTGCGTATAAATCACAAAATGAAAGGGCAAATCCAACTTATGGGGTTAAGTAAATTCTTGCCTCCATAAATTGCACTATAAAATCTATGACTTTGTGCTTCTGCATATCCTCACAATGGTAATTTGTTATAAGGAAGCTAATGTCATATCCCTGCAGGTGAAGCAGCAAAGAAAACGTCCTTCAGATGCTATTAAATAAATCACGTAAATAAAAAAAATTGTCTTCTACCATTGTATCAGAAAATATTGACACTTCACTCTAGCTAACAGCTTGAGGAGAGTAAAGTACATCAGCATTGCTGCAACAATAAATGGTACAAGTCTATTTCTTTTTAATAAAATTCATTCTTCCATTGAAAGGAGGGAACATTTACGAACATTTCACAATATCTATGCAGCATCCTCAACAATTCCTAAATAATTTTTAAAGATGCAACCTAAATATTGACTAATTTTGTTTTCCGGCAAGGAGTGTTTACCTTGCCTTTCCACCTGCCCTCAATAACATGTCCATCATCAGCAAAGTCAAAACATTATCTACTACATAGTACATACATAGTAATTGCTCAGAAAAATAATCACCAGGCACCATCAGGGTGAAAAGCCTATGTCTAATCGATCAATAGATACAAACCTGTACTGGTCTTCTCCTCAATACTTGGAAGGCCTCGGCTCTCATAGACAAAAATCTAAGAAACTTCTTGGTCAGAATATTTTCAAGTTCATCAGCCTGCTTAACCTACACAAGATGAAGGGAAATTATAGTAAAAAAGTGAGGACAAATTGCAGTCAATTTTAGAGAGGGTGAATGCATGTGTTATGGTAAAAAAAGATTATTTCATTCAAAAGGGTGTAAGTTAACCAACAACAAGCCTTATCGCACGAGGTGGGGTTAGCTACAAGATCACATGACTCTATTGTGCTCTATCAACAACTAAAGCTTTGGACATATTGGCTATGTTTGGAGGAGCTTCTCAACTCCACAAAAGCACGTTCAACATTGTTTTTCTGCAAAACGAGATAATCTCCTCCACATATTTACCTCGACTTGCGTAAAAGTACTTCTCTACCGCGTTCCCAAACGGACCCATTGTCAGTTAACCGACACAGAAAATTGAATAGTGAGTAGAATTTACTGCCTTCTGGAGTGTCACAAGTCAACTGAAATCAAATTAGAGATGTCTTGACAATCTGAAACTAAATTGATCAAAATCCATCCAAGACACTCTAATCTCAGGCTAGTAAGAAGAAAGCTTGCCTCCAAACAATGTGATCTCATCGTTTTGAACTTCAATTAATAAAAATCTATAGCCTCATCAAATTAGTCCAATAAAGGTCAGTGTTACCTCCTTGAGAATAATTTGGACTTTGCAGCACTTGGTCCTATTTTATTCATTTAGCAATTAGACTGAATTCATCATTATTTAGGCCTACTGGTGTCTCTAAATTGGTCTCTCAACGTTCAATATTTGGCCAGTGCCCTTTTTGAACGGTGTGTATATATATATATATTGTAGTTTTAAATTCTTTCTAGACATTTTAACCATTCCACCATTTGCAGCCAACAATAACCATTATTAGCAGAAACTTCACTAGAAATCAGCTCAAATGAATTGATAATATCAAATTTTACCTTGAGACTTATCCGCAGTGAATTAATAGATGTTTCTATTAAGCATTTTTCAGCTTCATTTCGACAGATCAAAACCTGTAACCATTGTAGACATTTCATACGCAGAAGAGATGAGTAAAGATATTTGTTAACCGAATATAATTTAGAAAGGGTATAGAAAAAAGATTAAAAAAGTCAGATTTGATAACTGATAGCAACCAACAATAGGCAGCTTGGTCCAGAAATCATAATGCCATTGCCAAACATGTTTAAACTGAACAAAGTCGCTAAGACGTCAGAATAGAATAGCTATATCCACTGATCAATGGATCCCACTCTCTTTTGCTTCACAGACCTTGTATGATCTTTCCCATCTTACATGCAAGTGTTTGTTTAGAACGAGGTCCACAAATGCAAATAAGACAAACAAACAAGTGGAAGATGTATTTTTCATACTTTAACCTAACTCTAGACAATGCATAGCAGGTAAAGGCAATCATTCTCAGTCTTAACATAGAAGACCTTAACCCACACAACCTCAACATAAGACCAAGACAAATGTAAATAGTTTATACTTAGACAACCCTGCACCCTGTCTTCTCACTTGACTAAATCTTAGTAACATGCAGAGAACAGATAGAGTATCGTTTAGAATTTCAGAATTTAACCGCCATATAAGGCCTCCATACAGGAATTTTAACCAAGTGCCATTCCATGGGGAAAATTTTAGAGCACATAGAAGCTCAAAAAGAGGAAATGGAGCATATAAGACAAGTGATTATTTTACTGGATCTGATTTGGGTGTGATTTTCCTCAAAAAAACGTAATATTAATTTGAAATAAGATGGACCTCAGCCTTACAGGATTTAGCAGGAGTTCTGGGCTGGTCCTGCAAATAAATGAAGAAAGAATTACCATCTTAACGCAGGAAAATATTGCTTCGCTGGCTGTAACAGAATATCATGCATTAGTGAAGCATATTAAAAAGACTAAACGTCAGTAAGGAGGATCCAAAAATCAAATATGTGTATTTTTGTTATCCCTTTGAAACTCAAGTACTTAGAAATCGGAACTAAATTAGCTTTGTTTTTTCGTTACTTAGTATCAATGCCATCTACAGAAGAAATCACTATAATGACTGAGGGCATACTTTAGTTCAACCTCTGGCTTGTTATGCCTTTCAACCTCTTGACATGGAAAGTTCTGCAATCAGTATGAAGACAAAAAAATTTGTCACACGATCTGTAAGAATTCATAGCGTGATATAAATAGTTTTGCTGGGGCTAGAGTAACAATTCGAGGACATAATAGAAGGACCAATGACGACAATGCTGGTATAAACCTCTCCACAGCAATCATCAGCAAAAAATTGCCTCCTTTGAGACAAAACCCAAAAATATAGTCTTGACTATTATCGCACTGCAAATCCACGAATTCCACAACAATGCCTACCTGCAAGCACATTGCAGCCTCAAGTGTGTTCCTTATGCAGGTCAAGTATAACCGTAATGTGCTAGCCTGAAAAATCGTCCACATACGACAGAAAGGATCACGCACTAGCAAAGTGAACGAAGTATAACATGATTGCGGCTAACATAGACAGTGGCGAACTCTAACATGATTACAAATCAGAATTCAGAAAAGGAAAAGGCTGATACCATGTGCGAGAGGACGAGATTCGATAAGCTAAGAAGTTTGCAATCTTCGATGCGTCAATGAATGAAGCAATGTTCAGGGATCTTGCGAATACGGATTCCCTACTCCTCAGAAGCGTGCTGGCTCAGCCCATCACAGTCGTACGCTCGATCGAACAATCTCCTTGGAACCACGTGTCAAATCAATGAAATCCGCAGAATCTTTTATGTCGAAACGGTGCGTTGTTGTTCCCTCAAGTTTATCGGCAGTAAATTCCAGGCATCCATTTACAAACTGCAATCGGCGATCAGATCCTGCGATTGGATGAGGAGCACGATCAGCGACACATGTCATGGAGTAGGAAATCCGCTTAAGTTCGTAGAGTGCAAGGGAAGTTTTGCGCAAAATGAATGAGAAAATGAGAAAAGGAGGAGGATCCATCGAAAAAGCATCCGACCTGCCGGATTCGAACCAGCGACCTAAGGATCTCGTCTGCTGGATTCCGCTCTACCAACTGAGCTAAGGTCGGATCGTTGAAACAACTTGAACTAGAAACTTTGAAATTTCATAGCAATCACTCTGAATCACATCGAACAACACATATTGGCTCCGTTTGGAAACCCGTTGAGAAAACGGACACAGATTCCTAGGTACTTTATGTGAGAGGAATTTTGTCTCGACTTGCGTGAGAATGGGTTTTGGGGGTCAAAACGGGGTTCCTAACGGAAACCCAAACGAAGCCAATACAGGTTTGTATGCGATATTGAAGTTTCGATTTGGGTTGATTTGGATAGCTTCAAATATGATTAAGCATTTAAGCTTTCGTGAAATTAAAAATTTTATGCATCAATATGGCAATATTCATTCAGAGGAACAGGGAGAAATATCGAGCTTTTGGAGGCAGAACTAGCACGAAGAATGACGATGCAACTCTGTCGAAGGGGAAAATTATGCATTTACGCAAAGAAAAGTTGTCCATTACTTGCGTTTGTCATTTGTGCGGGCAACTGGGAACTTCGCCGATCAAACTTTATGGAGAGAAAGGGTGCGGGCAAAATAGAAATTAGACGGTGAATGGTTGGTTTGTTTGTTTTGCTGCTCTTTCTTATGTATCAATTTGAATCAGCTAAATAGTATTGGCCTATTCGCCCTCCTTCATGCATACTTAGCACTCGTGTTTGCGGTTGGCTATGGTGTATTGGGCAAATCAATTCTTAGTTGATAGGGCCAACAAGCATAATCAATCTTGAGGTTATAAGTAGCCAAGAGCAGCCTTGTCTCTGATACTGATCACAATAGAACAGAGGAGGGGTCGCTGCAGAGCAGAATACCAGTTTTCTCGACTTGGGCCATCGATCTCTTTTGACCCCACAATTGTAGACTGACAAGGGATGTGAAAAGCGCGACCGTTCATACTCCCAAGGCAGCGTGCATTTGAAAGTCAGCTTGATTCTGAGCTCACACATCAATGTGCCTGTTTGGGAAGCCATTTTCCGAAACGGTGCACGTAAGCCGAGATAAAACCATTTTGAAATCTGTAAAAACCATCTTGAAATCCATAAAAACCATCTTAAAATCCGTAAAACCATCTCGAAATTCCCAAAATGCCTCGAAATCTGTAAAATCCATTTTCCCAACAGAATTCCCAAACGAGCACAATGGTGTCACCAGGGAAACATTTCTTACTATATATTAGAACCAGGTGTAAAACTGCTTGCATGCAAATTCAAGTTTTTTCGCATACAACACCATGCAGGAGTAACGAGTCCACGAACAAGTATAGAACAAAGCTAAAAGCTGACAAACATAATTGATCAACTCGAAAAGGGAGTACTTCAAGAAGATAGTATAGAACATCAACAGTCTTAATCCGAGGCCTCAACACCAATCTTTCTCTTTTAGGAGTGAGCAGTGAATAAAGGCGTACTTCAACAAGATCTCATAAAATTAAATTCTACAATATATATATATATATATATATAAATAAATAAAGACACCAGTCGCTACTCTGAACCAGCATTTACAGAGTGATTTACAACCATTGAACTTAAAAACACTAGATTGCAGATTTAGAACCGAAATGCAAAAATCAGGGGTTGACACCATTACACTCCTTGTACCCGCAACTTATTGGCAACATAGAGCAAATGGCTTATATTCGTAGACGGATAATTTTGCAGCAACT
This sequence comes from Vachellia pachyceras, assembly GCA_025593235.1. Classification (NCBI taxonomy): domain Eukaryota; kingdom Viridiplantae; phylum Streptophyta; class Magnoliopsida; order Fabales; family Fabaceae; genus Vachellia; species Vachellia pachyceras. The sequence goes on along the minus strand of JANTPZ010010434.1, from coordinate 2,781 downwards.
TCAGATTGGACGTGAAATCACCCGCTAGAAGGCGTCTCCGAACAAGAATTAGCATTGCACAGCATATCCGTAACAGAGTTTCCTACACAGTATCAGGACAGTTAGTTCCCCTACCAAATTATACATATTCAGCAACCCAACTGATCTACCATCGTCAGTTCTACAAACAAATTTCATAAAGCAGCAGCAATTTCAGAGGTGAGCGAAGCATAAAAACTTGAGCATTAAGACCCTACCGCTTTCCCATGGTCAAAAAAAGTCCCTACCATTTCAAACCAGATATTAGAAGTTGGAACTTCATTATGTCCTATAAATGTGACCAATCCAGCATGACTAAACTTCAGCTTTGCTTTATTATGCGCTATTCATGAATACGTAGCTTTTCAGCTTCAAACACTTCTTAATGCCAGGGTAGGTAAATACGAAGGTTATCGTACCTGTGGACCTTCTGGATCACTTAGAAGAGTGTCCCAAATGAAAAGGCAGTCGGCAAAATTGAATTCCTGAGTCAAGAGGAGAGTAATCCACCTAAACGCATAGAATTGGGGATTGACCTGACAATTGATACCGGAAAAATAAGGCTTCTCTGACAAACAAAGCAGCAGCCAAAGCCAAAAAAAGAACCTATACTGCTACAACAAAGATGCGGCTACAAATCATAATTTTTATGTTTATTTATTATTGATTGTTATTGGAGAGAGGAGGAACAATCCATTGAAACACATCCAACAACAAAAGTAGACTAAAATCTTAAATCCAAGTGCCAACCAGATTTAGTGATTGACAAATTTTCTGTGCCTAATCTTCCTCTCCTCACCCTTTTTCCACTCTCAAACCGATGATTTTGTTGCATTAGTTCTAACAATCCATTTTGTCCAGACACATGAATATAACAACTTTAAGGTATGCTTACAGTATTTTCCGCCACATAATCTCTGAAAACCATTTTGATACTTCGGCAGATTTATAGGCATATACAAGAACCAATCATACACTCAATTATATGTGGGGGAAAAAGGTCCCAGGCAGTAACTTTCACGCTTAGAGCTATGAATGTATGGGTTCATAAATTTGATGCACAATAAAGCCTTCATTAGAAGAGTAAATTTCTTCAATGGCAACCCAGCCAACCCCAGACAAAATCCTATAGATGCATACAGTAAATATTGCATCATATGCATGAATTTTTCAGTAACCAGCGCAAGGAAGTTATAACATCCAGGCCTAAACTGACTTAAAAATGAATAAATTAACAACAAAGTGCTGCCTAGACAATCAAACAGTTGCCTAACCCAAATGATTCCTGCCTTTTACTAAGCTGGAAAGTTGTGGGGAAATGTTATAAAGCGATGAAAGTTGTACTTAGATTCTTACTTTAGTTGTAATCTCAAGATGACGCCACAGCTCTTCATCATGTTGTCTCAAAAGCTGTGACAATCGAGCAATAGTGGAACGGATTCCCACAACACTGTTGTCAAGTTGTTGACAAAAATTATCTCGGAACCCACTTAATAGCTCCACAAAACAAAAAAATGTGTCTGCTTCAACAAAGGCCTGAATATGTTGGAGTAGGGGACAGTTAATATGATTAAAGAATTAATAAGCACAAAATAGAACATGACCCGCATCTTTGCAAGCTTTAGCCAGCAAAAACTAGAGATGGCTAACACCATACAAAAATTGAGATGTAAAACCATATTGACCGAAACAAAGAATGAAACTTAAACATGGATAAGGAATGTGAGAATGGACTGTAAAGACAATAGCTTATCTAGTAATATGACAACTAATTTAAGAGAAAAAAAAATCTACTGAGATTTGGAGAAGGATGTACTTACTGTATTTTCTTCATCAGAATCATTTTTAAACACATAGAATAGAGGAGCCAATATCTCATTCATCCCTTGAACATATCTTACACCAGGGTTTAACTTTGCGAAAATAATTAATATGTTCTTCAAAGCCTCCTGAAAATACCCCCGACAAGAAAACGTTTAAAAAAAGGATTTTTGCTGGGGAAAAAAGACATGAATGTGGATTTCTGTAAATTTCAAGAGACATGAATGGGAGAACCTGATTTGATTTTGCAAACTGCGAGTCACCAGAAAAGAAATTCATATCTGGATGAGTGCGCTTCACATCTCGATCAATTTGCTCTATTATCTCTGTGTCCTGCCAAATGCAAAGAGGACAATTTAACACCAAAATATAAGGTAGATGACCACCTTCACACGCAAAAGAATCAATCATAGAGTTTTTTATGAAGTAAAGGATAAATATGTTCACACAAGATTAAAATTTTCACAATAGCATCATAGTTGGTGCAACAAGTTTCATAAAGCTAACTAGCTAATTATCGTAAGGCAGAAGAACCACCATTATTAATACTTACAAGGCACATGCATAACACATGTATATACCACATCATAATTTAGTTTTCACCCAAATAAACTCTAACACAGCATGTCATAGACTACCTGGAAGAACTGATTCCATATGCTAGTCTTTCCAAGACTCAAGGGATGCTCCTCGTGAGTGACTTCAGATCTAGAGAGCAAGCCTCGACTCCCACATTTTGCATCACAAGTGTCACTTGTAGAGCTGTACATCCTCCTTGTAATTTCTGACTAACTAGCCACAGAAACGTTCAGAGAGCCAAACAGATGAAGAGAATAATATATTCTTCACGTTAGAATTAATAAACCAAGATTCATTATTTTAATACATTTAGTGGCATTTGAAGTCTTGAGCAGGCGTAGTCAATAGTCATCCACTCCATTA
>JANTPZ010010433.1:0-10552 GCA_025593235.1 Vachellia pachyceras | reverse complement strand
GGAGAAGAAGAATCGGTGTTGAAGGAGAGGAGAGCCGTGGAAGGAGGGAGTTCTTCTTCGGTAGGTAAAGGAACGGGCTTGGTGGAATTGAGGACGTCAGCAGAAGGATCAGAACCCATATCCGGAAGCTGGGTTTGAAATGAAGCTGATGAAGATGGTGTCTGGGCTGAGAGAAGATATCGGGAAGCTAGTGTTGTTGTCAAAAGATGGAGGGAAGGAAAGCAAAGAAGAGGATGGAGTGATATGGAAGATCGGGAAGAGTCTTGTTTGGTGGGGAATCGCTGTCAGAGGTAGAACACAGAGTGGGTGGACTGGATTGAGGTTGAAACAACGGCGTTTCAAAGGGATATTACGACGCGGAACCACTGCGTGTCGCTTTAGAATTGGACCAATATTATTACTAGGGAAAATCGCAGCTGAATCCTATGGAAAGAAATAAACATAGACAAGTCCCTTGAATTTGCCACTCTTACTCAGCATCCCTTATGACCTCATTGTAATATTATGTGCATATGTAATTACCATTATGCCCTTAATGAAAATCGAGTGCCATATGGAGCCTTTATCATCTTTAACCTCATTTTCAAAAAAATTAAAGAGAAGCAACTTGTCAACTCATCATCCATTGCCTAAGGAGCAGTCATCAATTCGAAACATCCGTTACTGTTGTCATGAGGAACCACCATCACTATCACCTTAAGAACACGTCGTAGCTGTGAGCCACGAGGTTGCCATTTGCAATTGTCATTGCTAAATGTGAAGTCCCACATCGATTGGAAAGGGGAATGAAGTATGCCTTGTAAAGGTGTGAATATATTCCCCTTGTAGACGTGTTTTCTAGAGTATTTTAGAACTCCAGGAGAGCAAAACCCTGTTCTGTTTGCAATATGAACAATATTTATGAGGGAAGGCTCTAGGGATGTTACAAATGGTATCAGAGACAGACATTCGGTCGATGTGCCAGCGAGGATGCTAAGCCCCTATGGATGGGCGGATGTGAAGTTCCACATCGATTGGAAAGGGAAACGAAGTATGCCTTATAAGGGTGTGGATACCTTCCCCCTCTTAGACGCGTTTTCTGGAGTATTGTAGAACTTTAGGAGAGTGAAACCCTATTCTGTTTACAACAGGAATAATATCTACAAGGGAGGGCTCTGGGGATGTTACACTGAAGGCCTAAGGAATTGTTGCATTGAGGGGTTGAGAAAATGACACAATCATCGCCATCACTACTGTAGGAGTCACCATCACATATAATGGAAGGTTAATTAAAATTTTTATTGATACAAATCGAGTTTTTACTCTAAAAACAAGATTTTCAGCTTTAAAACCAGTCAGACACCACAGACAGCTTTAATAACTCGAGTTTTTCTTGAAAAATTGAGTTTTGACTCTTAATGATGGTTAAAATAAAACTCTGTAATTCGAATTGGCTGAAATAATTTGAATTATCACTACTGATCACTGACAAGTTAAGTAGTAGGGATTAACAAGTCATTTACCAATTAATATAACTCAAGTTTTATTACAAAACTGTGTAGTATGTGACGATGACTCCTACAATAGTTATACTGATGACGGTGGCCTTTTCTTAGCCTCTCAACGACAACAACTCCTTGGAACTTCGATGATGGTAATCACAAATGGTGACCTCTGTCTCACAGCTATGACATGTTCTCAAGGTGATAGTGACGTGGACTCCTCATGGTGATGATGATGGATATTCCAAGTCAACAACAGCTCCTCAATGATGAATAGTGAGTTGATAAGTTGCTTCTCTTCAAATTTTTTTTTAAATCAGGTTGCAGATGATAAATGTTCCATTTTACACATGATTTTTATTAAGTATACAACAGTAATTGCACATATGCACAATATTACAATGAGGTTCTAAGGGACTCATGAGTCATGAGCAAGAGTGCTAAATTGAAGAGAGTTTTTTTTTTATATTTGTTACATTTCATGGTACTCAGCTGCGACTTTCCCGTTTCTCCAGTTTTATCATTTTTGTCCCAAAATATCACCCATCTATATTTTCAAAGGGACACGGCCTAATTTTTTTTTTATTTTACAAACTTATTTATAATATTGAACATTTTTATTAATAATTTGTTTAGTATAAAAATATGATTTTCAATGTTAATGATTACTTGCATAGTTATTTCAACAAATAAGGAGTCCTATTCGCCCAACAATCGCCCAACGAAGATCAGAGAAGGCATTGCGTGAAAGGTAGGCTCTCTTCTTGAACCTCCTCTTCCATGGCGTCCTAATAGAAACTTATCAGAGAGTATTTTACACTATTCCTTTTTGTGGCATAAAAAATGGGAACATTGTTATGCAACCCCCCAAAAGATTACTGCTATGTAATTTTGTATAGTTTGTTTTGTAATTCAATTAAACAATAACTTTTTCCCCTATAAAAAAAACAATAACTTTGGGGGATATATATATATATATATGTATATTATTTTGCAAGATGGATTTATTCAGGACCAAGGTTGTATTTATTTAGCACTGAAGATGTGGTTTTATATCTTCATTTCCTATTATATTTAGAATTTATTTTTTCATCTCAACTTCTCCATTCAGCAAGCATATTTAACAATGTTGATGTCACATAAACTTTACGGACTAACAATATGAATTAAAGTGAATTTGAGGGATTAAACCACCTGCTTAAAACTTCACAGAACAAAAGCAAAATGGCAATAAATTATAAGTAGAAGTGGGAAAGCGGATCAGCTCAACCTTTGAACCGGTGAGCTCAAGTCGGCCCACAGGCTTTTAGGCATACTTGACAAAAAAATGTTATTTTTCCCAATTTAAAGTAATACCTTTTTAATCAGGGGTAAAATCTAAAAAATTGAAATTCTTGTACAATAAAAATCAAAACTGAATAAAGAAATTAACCAATCGTTATTTCGGTTTTGTTTGTCTGTTTTATTTTGGTTATTGGGCATGTTTCGGCCTTTTTTTAAGCAGACTATCAATGTAATAAAAAAAATTGAAGTCCAAGAAAAATTGAAATAAGGAAAACACTTAATAAAAAATAGTTAAGTGTAAAAATTTATACATATGAAAAATAAAGTGCACAGATAGAATTAAACAATGTTATAGGCATACAGTAGTAGCGTCATAATTTAATCAACATATTTAAACCTTATCTCTCCTATTTAAACCGAAAACAAAAAAATCGGATTAATTAACCAAAAAACTAAATAACCGAAAAACCGAATTAACTAAAAAAACCAATGTTTGATCAAAATAAAACAAAGAAATTAAATTAAAAATAAAAAGTAAATATATACAATAACCAAAGTACAGAAACTCGGACTAATGTCTGAATCGAACAAGGCAGTGGATCAGATCAGAGTCATACTAGGGTCAGACTGGTAATATATACAATTTTTTGCTATAAATCACAAGCTCGATCCTTGACATAAATAGGTTGATCCGACGAACTCGATCCGTTTTCTTGACTCTAACTACAAGGACCAAGGATGTATTAACCATAATGTTTACAAGTTTATTACTATTATTGGTCCTTAAAATTTACCTCAATTTTACTTTTAATCCCTAGGTTTAAAATCAATATTTTTTATCCTCAAATTTATGTTATGTATGACTGTTAGTCCATCAAGTATTAACGGTGTTAGGTTTGACTCACTAATTTCGTCAAGTTTGTGCTGGCCGGATGAGCTGAGGTGGGAAGCATGCTTATGTGGACACATGTGAAAAAGAGAAAATATATTCCCAAAAATGCACCTCCTGGAGATTCGTGTGGTCTTCTCGATCTCCTTCGCCATTTCTCTGTTACTTCCTCCTCTCTTCCTTCAACTCTTCTTCTCCTTCCCTTTTCTCCACAAATAATCTTCATCATTATTACTCCCTCACATCACCTCTGTCTCTCCTCCTCCTCCTGCCTCTATGCCAACACCTTCACCTTCCCTCATTGCCCCGCCTCCGCCTCCTCCGACACCGTTTCTATTATTCCTCCCTCCGTTTCTGAATCGCTTCTCCATTTACGCTGCTGCATCCAATGACTCTGCCAAATCCATGTTTTCGGCTGAGCTCTCCACCATCTTCATAGCTCTCTTTCAAACGCCCGCTCCTAAGTTCCCTCATTTTCGGCCTCACTTATGAGTCACTCCTTTGGTCACCCCTCAACCATCATGGCCTCACTGTCCTCGATGAGCATGAAAGGTAGCGTCAGCAATGAGAGAGTGAGAACACAATTTTTCTCATTTGGTATGCGTGATTTTATTACCAAAATGCATCCCCAGGCTGAAAAAACCAGTCAACAACTAGAGGCTGTCAACAATGTTTGGGGAAATACTGTTCATCATCATCTTCATTGAGGGACCAGCGACGTCGTCTACGGGCTTGGTGGTGGATCCAGAGATGTTTTTTGGGAATAATTTTTTCTTGTTTTTACATGCCCAGGTAAGCATGGGCTGCTATCTCAGCTCATCCGGTCAGCACAAATTTAATGGTGACACAGAGATAAACTTAACACCGTTAATACTTGAGGGATTAACTGCCAAAAAAGAAGTAAATTTGAGAGATGAAAAACAATGATTTCAACCTTCATAAACTAAAAGCGAAATTGAAATAAACTGGGAGAACTAATAATATTATTTAACCATTTTTACAAGTGGAAACTTCAGGGTGGAAACTCCACTTGTCTTTCAATAAAATATCAAAAAAAAAATGAACTCATTAAAATCTCACTTCTCAAAAGATCGTCTGTTTCCATGCCCACCTCTAAAAATATTAATTTTTCCGTGCATGACTCAAAAGATGTAAAATCTAGTCTTTTTAAAAAAGAAAGAAAGAAAGAAAAGGATTGAAAAGTTGGCCTTGTTCCTTGTGTTTGATTGAGACTTCCTTATAATTGCGTGTTGGTTACATGAATTATTCACAAGAAGTGCCTATGTTTGGTGGGCATTTATATATGGCCAAAGTGAAATCAAACGTGGAGATGCATTGATGAATGTGAAATGAGGTGAAATGTAGAGATGAAAGAGGGCGGCATTGCAATAATTTGTAAGGGTGATTGTGAAGGAATGATGTGAATTGTGAAGACAGAAATTGGATGTTGAGAAACTAAATTGATTAATCTGGAATAAGGAGCAACAACGAAAGAGGATGATCATATATGGAGCATTCATACAAAAGAAGAGAAGAAGAATGAATCGGAATTTTAGGGAGGCGGCCGGTGCTAGTGCCTGTGAAGAAGTCTGCCGGCGAAGAGGGCGGCTTGCATGACGTGGAGGATGACTTGAGTGACGTCCTCCACTTGGCACGTGTTCCCCTCGAAAGTAGCCTTGCCTGTTCCCCTCCCCTTGTATCTCTTCAAGCACTTGATCAGTCTTTTGCTGCATTCTTGGCTCAAGTACCCTTCTGCATATAACACCCAACATCACCACCACCACTACCGCACTATCATCATTCCATATTATTCCTCAAATCTGAAGAAATCATGAGTGAAAGGCAATGAATGAATGAATGAATGAACATACTGGTGGTAGCAGCCACACATTGATCGTGGTTCATACAACAAGCGTCGAGGGCGTCACAAGGTCTCTCCCCGGGGCACCCGCTGTAGAGAAGGCCGCAGTACTTGCCATATCTCAGCAATGGAGCCACTACTTTCACATCCATACATCAATGAACCCATATGCATATACATTCATATATCATTCAAAACATAAAAAGGGCAGTTAATTCATTAGTTTATTATGAAGGGAAAAGCACCTGAACAGAAGCTGGACTCGCATGTTCTGCTGCATTCTTTCTCCTGTACATGATGAATACAGAATTGGTACAGCTGGTTAGGTTAGTTCATTAGCAGAAGCGCGCGTGCCTGTTTTGTTTCAAAAGAAATGAACGCAAAAGAAAGAAGCACCGCGGATCAGAAGCCAACCTCCGAGACGCCAACTCCTCCAGTTGCTTCAGCTCCTATATTGAGGGCGTACATGTTGCTCGTTAGGCCCATGCTAGCCAAACAAAACACTATTGCACCATACTTGCTCATCACTCCCACCTCCATATTCTTACGCATATTGGTTTAATTTCAAGGGCTTTTATGAAGCTTGGTTTTCCTACCACCCTCTCATTCACATGCTCCTTGGTTCAAAAACAATGGAGGGTCGGTTTTGTTTTCTACTGACCCGTGACTTTATTTTATATATATATATATATATCTATGTAAATAGGACTATCTTCCGTCTTAAAATGCTCTTGTGGAACACACACACGCACACACAGCGGATACTGCTTTCTCTTCTCATATTCCTATGTCCATTCGCTCAATTAATAATTAGCAAATACAACCATACCTGTCCAATCTACTTCGTTTTCTGCTGCATGTCACTTGTCTTATTCTCTCGTGATCATCCAACTGGCTTCTACACACACATGCACACGCGCACACACAATTTAAAATTAAACATCACGTCCGCCCATCTAAAATATATCCACTGTCCTTCCTCACAACTCTACTTCGCTCACTATCCTCCCCAAGTTGCAACCTAGATAGCTATAACCCAAAATTATATCCTCATCTGCTAATCACCTAGTATTTAGGAACTATAAAGACAAACTAAAGTGTGGGAGTTAAACCCACAGATATAAATAACATTTGTTGAAACTTGTATTCCTGAAACATTTCACTTCCTTTGAGTGGTTCAGATTAATTATTGGAAGAATTCACTAGTGAAATATGATTTTACGCATAGTCGTGTGACTTTTATTATCATTGTTAACTAGGAGAGAAGCCAAGCTTTGCCACCATTGATGTTGAATTTCTTGACCCTTCCAAACAGCATCACCACTATAAGGATCAACTTCCCTTTGTTACTCCATCTTCCTGCAAATCCCACCCACTTATCTCTGCAGTTCCCCTCACCTTTCAATCGCATTTTGCAGCTGTATCCCATTGACAGCCCCACGTTCCCATATGCGCTGCAACATTTGATTGTTAAATTCACATTATCAGTTCAACAACGTACCCGCCCATGGTTCATTCCCATATATAATTAATTAAGCTGATCGAATGAACTTAATGTCACACTTGATTACCTGATTACTTCCAGGGCGATGTTGAACACATTAAAGTTGAGGGGATCATCTCTCAAGCTTTTGCCCTCCGTGATGCAAATCAGTATAATAAACACGACCAAATAAGATAGTTGAGAGGACACAAGACACTCCTTTAGGCTTATCTTCTCTTTCTGCTTTCTACCATTTTCCCCATCCCTTATGGGTAGAAATGTCGTGTATGGTGGCAGGTACCTGCAGTAGTAATCAATACTAATAATTATTATATAAAGGAAAAAACATATATTTAAGTCAACTGAGATACTCTTACATCATGACAAGGAAGAGCACCAAGGTAGCCGAAGATAGCGTAGAAAGATCGAAAACGGATTCACCAGCATGTCTGACATTTGAAATCTGGAACAAAGAGGAAACTAATTTCTGATAGCTATTTAATCCCTTCATGTTCTCCGATTTCCACTCCATGCAGCAAAACAACGCCAGTTGCATCAGATTTAGCCCTAAAACCGTAGCTACAAGGCACAAGCAATGAACACCAGACAACATGTGCTCATAGCTCATCTCCTTGTAATTCCTCTGAATGTAACAAAACTCTTGTCTTTTTGTAATTCTCTCCAGAACCCAAATCACAAGCCTCAAGAATGGTGGGTATAAGGTGCTCCCGAGGAAAACAAATGGCAGAATAAGTAATAGCAGACCTGGGTTATGCCTGAACACAAACATGTTCTCGTTTGTAGGAATAAAACCACAACTCGCAAAAGTGGACACTACGGTGAACACAGAGAACGTGTGCACGTTGATCCCTTTGTTTCTTAGTACCTGTCCTGAACTTGGGATGGTGCTCATGTAGGATGAGACCAAACCAAAACCAAGCATGTGAAGTACCGAAAGGTAACCCAAGACCACAAATCCAAGACACCTTATAGAGTTATGCTTCAGCATATTCATCTTCTCATCATTTTGAACAATGTTAGTATCACTGTGATCACCAGAAACCAAAACAATCTCCATTTGATTGGCACTTGGAATTGGAGGGTGATGCTTTTCGAGTTGAAGATGATTCAGTGTGTCCTTAAGGCTCTGGTTCTGAGAGAGGCCATTTAAGGAAGAAAATAGAAGGCCAAGCATGGAGATGAAGACCTCACCGCCAAGGAACATGAGGAAGATTATGGGAATGAGCTGGGAATTGGAGAAAGACTCCATTTCGACGACGGACATGCTGGAGACGGTGGATGCAGAAACAGAGGTAAAAAAGAGATCAAAGTCGTTCTGGGGAAGAGGGATTGTGGGCTTTGAGATCTTGAGAGCAAGGAAACCAAAGAGAGAGATGATAAGGAAGTACAAGAGTTGGAGAAAAATGGGGCTACGGCGTAAGGAAATAAGACGATGGAGGGAGATATTACGAGTAACAGGAGCATCCAGATGATGAGAGGATCGATGAAGCAAGGTCTTGAATGGAGAGGAAGAAAGAAGATGCTTCATGTTTGTAACCAGTGGAAGAATAAGGTGGTGGGTGAGGTATGTTAATGGGCATCAAAAGGCATAAGCAAGCACTGTTGAAGTGAGTGGGCTGGTCTCAGAGGGGGACTGAAAGTGAATGTGAAGGTAGGCATATCGTTATTATAAAGCCAAAGCAATTTTGAGAGGATGACACGTGGTGCAAGTAACGTAGGCACAAGTTCATAATTCGTGTGCAGGGCTTGTTTTAACTCTTTCTGCAGGTGGATTTACTTTAGGTTCTCATTAAGATTGACCATTTCAAGGATGCACTAGTGTTGACTGTGTTAAGACAAGATTGTGATGAGATGAAAGGGTAGAAGGAATGATGCATATCGGTTTGAGAGTCCACATGCAGTGTCGTTAGGTAGGATCCCTGGGAAAAGCATGACCTTTTCTCAAAGAGAAGTTGCAGCGTTCACACTCTCAAGTATTATAATATTTGATTCACCTCATAAAAAGGAGCACAAAACGTAGGCGTTGATCTGATATGAAATATGAGGCCACATGTTGGAAGGATAAAAAAAAACTAGTGCGTGCGGGGCAATAGTGATCAGTGAAGGGCACAACACACGCATAAGAGTGGAATCTCATTTGGTTCCCTCTGGAAAACATGAAGAATATAGCGCAATTTCATATTCATTGTGAATGTTGTCGTCCTATTTTAGTTCTATTCTCAGTTAGCAAATTGTTTTCCACCTCATCTTCGATGTCAATAACAAGTGGGTGGGAATAAAAAGCACACAAAAGTGCAAATTTATTATTAATATACAATGTGATCAATGTCATCATGTTTAATCATACATGCATATTCTCTCTGCGTGGTATCCTCTCATAATCTGTGTAATCGATGAGAATAAGTCTCTCTTTTGCTTCTTTTGTCCCTTTACACTAAAGTTCACTACTTAATATAAGACTATCGTTCTTCTAGCTATCGTTCTGCGTTAATGTTCTGTTCATCCTCCCTATGACATTCTTCTAGCTACCTTCACATGAACGTTAGTCATTTTCTTTCCATGATTTTGTCCCATCAGTCTTGGTAGTTATTACTATGGCCCTGTTTGTAATGTTATTAAAAAAAGTATTGACACAAGTGGAAATAAAACTCCTCTCATACACTTAAAAATGTAGCTTCTACCACTAATTTAAACAGACATTATATCTAATAAATATATACTAATATGCGCCTACCTCTCTTCTTCTTGGTGTTTTCTCAAGGTAAGATGTTTTAATTTTAAAAGTGATGGATATGATAAAAAGGTGGCAAAGTAGGGAAAGGAAATGCTAAGTTGGTGCAATCTGTCCCACTCACTCACAAATTTGTTGGTTAATACTCCATTACTGTATAATGAGTCCACTAATTCCCTCATTTCTTTTTATCATTTGCCCATATTTCCCCTGCCTCTCCTTCCTCCTTTTTCTCTTCTTTTAACACCAATAACTACCCATCAATGTTTCTTCTTTTTTCTTGATAAGACCATCAATGTTTCTTAATATATTTTCCTTTTCCTTTTAGAAACTACTTAGCTTATTTTCTTATGTTATCACCTGAACACCATATCAGTCACAATTAATATTTAAACACAATATATTTCGTCGTTAGTAATCATCGATGTCCTTCCTTAGCTGTAATTTGTTGTTTTAATATAGATAGACTTCAAAAATATTTAGTGCATGTGTGCATTAGCCAACTTTTTAAATTGGCCTATGGAGTTTTGCACTTTGTAAGCTACATGTACAGGCATCGTTTCTATTCCTTTACATTTGGTATAATCTCTCCTTGCCTTTATCACCGAACTTTTGATCTGTGGTTTTTCTGAGGTTTTTTTAAATACCTTAATGGATATATGTAACATCCTAAATTTTATTTATGAATTAATTTACGATCAAGAGATAATCATTGAGATTTAAAATTTCCCCTTTATACTTAAAAGTGTTGTTTTATGTCGTTTGAGAATTTTTGTAGTTGTCATCTTGTGGCTGCACCGTG
>JANTPZ010010430.1:0-13338 GCA_025593235.1 Vachellia pachyceras | reverse complement strand
TTCATCTCCTACCAATCAAGACTCAAGATCAGTTGGCAGATCTCTTTACTAAACCATTAAGTCCTACTCCCTTTTGTAAACTCCTTTCCAAGCTGGGAATGATAGATATACATTCTCCAGCTTGAGGGGGGTATTAGAGACTGTAAATAGAATTAGTTACCAAGTCTGTTAGCCAAAATAGAGTTGGTTACAAAGAAACAAGATTGGTTAGTTTATTGGTGTAGAGCTGTCCGTTTGCATCAGGTTCTTTCTTTCTGATTATATATATATGTACTTGTACAGTAACTATAATAATGAAAAATGCAGATTCCTTCTTTTCTTCCTTTTCCTTCGTCTGCCTCGTGATAACAATGATATCATGTGATCCATATAAACACCCCATTTTTTTGTTGTTGTATATCGATCAAAACTAAAAGTTTTTACTAGTACAGATCAAAACTGTTTAGCTTTAAAAATTACAAAGAGGAAAATTAAAATTCAATCAAATAATAGTAAGGATCAATGATGATATTAATCCTTTGTTATTCATGGCTCATCTTTATCAACATTCACATTTTCACAATGAGCCATTTCATTTTCAAAGTCAAACGACTGTGGGAATCATGTGGACATATCAAACTATATGCTCTTTCGTTTATGTAAGTAAACGGGAAGATATCAATTCCCTTACGGCATATCCCAGTTAGTGGGAAATCTCTGTATGAATTTAAGCATTTATATTATTAGCAGAAACATAAAGGTGATCGATCAAATCAATTGATGAGTTATTTTCAGCGGTAATAATTCAATATTCCCTTTCTTTCAGCACAAGAAAAGCAGACACCAAGAGAAATTAAAAAAACCTAAAGAAGAAGAAAAAGGAAGATTCTACAGGTTTGTTAGTACATTGTAGGTGGTCTTAGGAAAACTTGTTGGATACTAGTCTCTTTGTGAAGTTAGGGATTAGTGGGAATACCACATCTGAGGAGGCTTCTGGGTCATCCAATCTAACTTTGTTTTTTTCTTTTTAAATTGAACTTCACTTCTCTAGCTCTCTCTTTTTCACTAGTCATTCACATGATTCCAACTAAACTGAAGCAGTTGTACAAGTCTACCCTCTTCAAATAGCCATTACAGTTCATTTCGGCACTGCTTACCGAATGTTCACATTGAAACGATTCCGATAATCCGGCAATGCCGTTTTTTCTTTTTAAATTGAACTCAACTTCGCTTCTCTAGTTCTCTTGTTTTTTCAGTAGTCATTCACATGATTCCAAGTGAACTAATTAAGGGGCAAGTGACCTCGCAAGTGACCCCTTCGAGGTAGGGCACACTTGTTCATTTTGTCAAACAACATTATATTTAAAATAAAGTAGCATTTACCACCCAATATCTTGATGTTATTTTCATATGTATTTAGTATTATAATCTTATTTAAAGTGCATATGGTGTACTGATGTTATTTTTCTGATGATGACTTCATTATAATGTGTTCCATACTTTGATGCTGTTTTTTTTCTTATGCTTCTGGCACACTAATTTTATTTATAGAGCATCTAACACTCTAAGCTATAAATAAGATTAAAGTATTCAAGTAATTATACACATTTGTACACATTTCTATATTGAATACACAGTAAATAAATGAGGCTGCTGTATCTGTATATTGGAAATACCACAGTGTTTGTAATGTTACAAAAGGGGACTTTTACTTACCCCTTGAATCTTTATAATGTTTTGTTTTAATTAATGGATTTCAGGTCTCTGTTGGAAAAAAAGAAAAGAAAAGAAATACCACGGTCCTAGATGCTACTTCATAATTATTTAAGACTCATCAACCTAATTATTTAAGACTCATCAACCTACCCTGCTACTTCAAAATTCAAGGGGGAGCCTATTCTCTCTTTCGCTTTCTCTTGCTCTGCAATTACGCTCTCTCTAACTTGACAAAATGGTCTCAGCTTCTCCTCCTCCTTCCAAGGTAATTTTTGTTTGTGTGTATAGTGTTCGTACAGTGTCTTCCAAGGTTCGCTATCTCTCATGCTCTGGTTGTTGCAGGAAGTTAATTCAAACGAAAAATGGACAGAAAATGGACCTTCCCGAAATGCCAAATGGTGGTACTCAACCTTCCACACCGTCACGGCCATGATAGGCGCAGGAGTTCTAGGCCTACCTTATGCCATGGCTTATTTGGGATGGTACATAGAAGATAGAGAAGATCAATATTCCACTATTATATCCTCGCATCCCACATAAAAAGTTTACACCTTTTAACATTAACACTCCAAAATTGCATGTTTTTTCTTTTTGGATTTTCAGGGGACCAGGGACGCTGTTGTTGTTGTTATCTTGGTGTCTGACCTTGAACACCATGTGGCAAATGATCCAACTCCACGAGTGTGTTCCTGGTACCCGGTTCGACCGATATATTGATCTGGGTCGACATGCTTTCGGGCCAAAACTCGGACCTTGGATTGTGCTGCCCCAGCAGTTAATTGTCCAAGTTGGGTGTGATATAGTGTATATGGTCACTGGTGGGCAATGTCTGAAGAAGTTCATGGAGATAGCTTGCACGAATTGCACACAGCTCAAGCAATCTTACTGGATTCTCATCTTCGGGGGAATCCATTTCTTCCTCTCTCAGCTTCCCAATTTCAACTCTGTTGCTGGTGTTTCATTAGCAGCAGCTATCATGTCTCTATGGTATGGACCACTTAATCCATTTTAATTTCATTCCTTATATTAGTTTATATTATAATTGTTACTACTGTGCTACTGCTGCTGGCTGGTTTAAATTATAAGTCAACAATATGTTTTGATTTGTATCGCATAGTCTAGTGTGAAGTGTCTCGGGAGGAGTTTATACTTTTTATTGCACATTTAACTTTATGGGTCCTAGATGCTTTCTTGAGCCAGCTTGACACTTCATGTCAATTAAAGATCACAGGAAAGTTTTGATTTGGATTCTTTGTTGGGGATAAAAAGAGGTGACCCATGTGAGAAATATTTTAAGACAGGTCACCAGATATCTAGAGAATTTTGGTGGGATTTGTCTATACTTCTCTTAGTTATCAGTGAAGTTACCTTTTCTTTAATGCGGGGAATGTTAGGAAGGTGTCTGTCTATTTGATTCTGAGAAGATGAAAACAGAAAATAGGGGCATATCGTTAGAACCCTGAGTAGTAGCTGTGGAAAAAGGTCTTTTGCTTGACCTTGGGTTGAATTAATTCTAAGAATAATTAGACGAGGTAACTACATGCTTCAGAAATTTTACTTGTTTGGTTAAGCCTGATCAAATGACCAATCTATCATCTAGTCAAAAAATCATGTGATCATATAACCATTTGTTCTTTTCCTTTACAGTTTGTATTTATAGAAGAACAATCAAGAGTATGATAGACTAAAACCATAAATAAATTGATTACAATATGTTCACTGCTCAGAGGGTTTAATCCTGTTTGGTAAAAGAAGTTTGATTTTTCTGAGATAAAACGAAACATTCTTAGATGATCATGAGTTCACAACAGTACCACCTTCAATGCTAAATATATGAATTAGACAAATGACTCAATTTAATCATAAATACAAGACCCCAATCTACCTTGTCTCTCAAATTTATAATTTTTTCCCAAATTATCCCTACTGATTGCATGTAGTAAGGGATTTTCATGGGGTGGTTATAGTACACATAATAAAAAAGAGTATTTTAAATAAATCAATACACATTTATTATAAATAAGTAATTTAACTAATTTTTTTAACGTCCACAAATTAATTATTTAGCTTTTACATTAAGTACAAAAGGTAGTATAGCTTACTATATACCGGTGGGGCTGCGATTGTAGGGGTGGTTATAGTACTCTTGATTAAAAAAATATATTTTAGATAAATCAACGTACATTTATTATAAATAACTAATTTAACTAATTTTTTAATGTTTACAAATTAGTTATTTAGCTTTTATATTAAGTAAAAAAGGTAATAGCTTACTATATACTGGTGGGGCTGTGATTGTAGCTATTCGACTATCTCATGGGCGGCATGCTTGGCCAGAGGTCCAATAGAGAATGTGAGCTACGCATACAAGAAGACAAGCTCAGCAGATTTGATGTTCAGAGTGTTCAATGCATTTGGTGAGATTTCTTTTGCATTTGCAGGCCATGCAGTGGCACTTGAAATCCAGGCCACAATCCCTTCAACCCCTGAGAGGCCCTCCAAGGTACCCATGTGGAAGGGTGCCTTAGGTGCCTACTTCGTTAATGCCATATGCTACTTCCCAGTGGCCTTTATAGGGTACTGGACTTTTGGGCAAGACGTGGAAGACAATATCCTTAAGTCTCTTGAAAAGCCTTCTTGGCTTATTGCCTCTGCAAATTTGATGGTCTTTATTCATGTTGTTGGTAGTTACCAGGTATATATATGTCTCCCTTCAAAATCTAGATGCTGCTAAATTCACTGATACATACATATATATATAGCCGTTAAATTAAGGTGTGTTTTTGTCTGGTTTGATGGAGGAATATGGATTGGATTGTAGGTTTATGCTATGCCTGTGTTTGATCTGATAGAGAGGATGATGATCAAGAGAATGAACTTCCAACAAGGATTAGCACTCAGACTAGTTGCTCGAACTTCTTACGTAGGTGAGATGTCTGAACAATTTATATTTCATTGCCGCCGAACATTTTTCCCTATTGTAGAGGAGAAATTGTGTAAATACATGCGACAATATAAATATAATAGGTATTGTGCTACATGTACAGATTAAATATGAACCATGTTATGCATGTGTGTGAATAAATTTATGATGTGCACAGAAATTTTGTTGTTGAAAAGAGCATTAGAAATTGAGTTCACGTTCAAGTTTAGTAGTTGGTTCTGTAGATTTAAATTCCAGCTCAAGTAATCAATTTACATATCAACCAACAATTATGTAACTTGGCTGTTAAAAGGTTATATTTTGACTGCTTAAACATAATATCTCGAGTTTGAGTTCATATGAATGCAAAAAAAGTCTTTGAAAGAGCTTGCACCAATTAAACTTGATAATGCTCGAATTTGACTCAAGCAACATGAGAAAACAAAAATAGTCATTAGGAAATTTTGCCGTTAGTTAGAGTTCAGTAGGACCCCTGGATACTGATTGGTCTGATGCGTGTGTGTGAGTGTAATAAGCTTATATATATATATATTCTACAAAATGTTGCAGCTTTTACATTGTTGGTTGGGGTGACCTTCCCTTTCTTTGGCGATCTGCTTGGGTTTTTTGGAGGATTTGGTTTTACTCCCACTTCCTATTTTGTAAGTCTGATGATCTTTATATCTTCCTCTGCCATTTCCTCATATGCTTCTGTTAACTAGATCACAGAATAAACATGAACTGATTCAAAGCCTAAAACTTTGTCTATAATCTGACTTGGTCAAACTTGTTTCAGCTTCCAAGCATAATATGGCTCATAATCAAGAAGCCAAGGAGATTCAGCATCAACTGGATCATCAATTGGGTACTCATCAATAATTTGCAGAAGCAGCTATCTTTCCCTTTTATAAAAGCATCAATTTTTATTTAAAAAGAAAATATACAAGTAAAATGCATTGATTGCTTTTTTTTTTTGCAGGCTTCAATATTCATAGGAGTGTCCATTATGGTGGCATCCACAATTGGAGGCTTAAGGAATATTGTTGCTGATGCCTACACGTATAGTTTCTACACTTAACGGTGTTAATTGGTACTGTGCTCCTAAGAATGTGTCAACTGTAATTAATCTCCTTGGTTAGGCTGCTTGTAGTTTTCTCTAGTGAGTTACTATCAAGTTCTTGAGTAGGCATAATTATATATGATAAACTCTTCAACCACAGTTGATAGTGTGCTGCTGAATTGAATTAAAAAATATTTATATGTGAGGCTTTTATTGAACACTACTCTACCGTTATGGGTGTCTGTGTGTGTGTTGGCAATTTTGAACTCCGTAGACAAGGATGAAACATGAGGGAAAAGGCCATGAAATCTCTCTTTTTTTTGGGTTAGTGATAATTTTTTTGGAAAACGATAATTTAGGACCCATCTAATAATATTAACGAAAGTTAAGAACTTTAAATTTTTGAAATATGAAATAACATGACTATTGGTTAGAGTTAAAATTTTTATCTGTTAATTTTTAGCACTCATTTTCCGTATTTTTCATATATATTTTTTTACTTTTTCAGTATTTAAGTTTTAATTTTTTAGCAGTCATGTTAAATTTATTTGGTATGGCAAAAAATCAAAGATAAATGTTAAGAATATGCAAGATTAGTGTTGAAACTGTTAAGAAAATTAAAAGTTTAATTATTGTTAATGTTAAAAAATAGATTCTGAAAATTTACAAGATAAATATTGGATATAAAAGAGATAAGTGCTGAAAAATTATATAAAAAATAATTTCAATAAAAAAACCGTGATCCTTTTAATTTCACAATTTTTAAATCATTGTATTTAAAATTGGAGCATATTTTATTCGTATTAAAAATGAAACTTGATAGAAATTTATATTAACATAAATATACTTTAGCTTTTTTTCATTAGGAAAGAATATGGTGAGAGAAAAGTGAGAAATTGCCCGTGCTTGCGGGAAAATGAAGTGAATATTGTTGATTCTTGTTTTTTTTTTGGCCTGAAAATATTGTTAATTCTGTTAGTTGCCCAACGTTCCTTGATGACTAGATCATGCTATTGATTTACAATTAATAGTTTATTATTACGATTACTATACGATGACTATAATAAAATTAGTCGTGAACAAAAAGGTAAAAGTGTGATTTAAGAAGGTTAATAAATATTTAATGATTCAAAATATAAATGTAAAATAGTTATGAAATGTAAGATATCTATCATTGATATATTTATTTAATAATTTAAAATTTTATAATATATGTACACATCCCTTACCAAGTCTAAGCATTTAAATCCTCAAGTAAGAATATATAGTCCATGTATATTTTGATCCATATAAAATAATAAATAAATTAATGTTAAGAGAATTATTTGTGAATGCCCACCAATTTTATTAATGTCAAATAACAGTCGATGTACACTTCCTTCGGTTATTAACATAAAAAATTGTTAACTGATTATGAAATATTAATAAAATTAAATAAGTTGCTTAATTATAATATATATTATATGATTATAGGTTGGCGCATAATTTATTCAAATGTAGTTAACTAATTCAAATCATATCTCTAATGTAAAGGTTCTTGACCATAGTTGCCTTTTGAGAATATGAATTCAATTCACCCAAATTCTGTAAGAACAAAAAGGAAAAAGAAATATATAGATATAAAATTAAATTATATTTATAAATATAAATTGGTTCGGAAAAATATGATAGATATAAATTATATCTTATTTTTTAAGAAATATATCACAAAATATATATTTTTTACGATTTTTATAAATTCAAATTTACCCACGGGCGTCGTGGTGCAGTGGTCAGTGCGACTGTCACCACCCCAGGGGTCGAGTGTTCGATCCCTGGGAGCAACTCTCGGGGGTAGAGGTAATCCATCCTTGGTGCAAAGCACCTTACAGGGGTGCGTCATGTGTATTCCTCGCTCCGGATTAGTCGGTTGCCCCGGGTTACCTGGTCCAGTTGAAAGAAGGCCAGGGACTCAGGAAAAGGCGCCGGATACCGGGGGGGTTCCGGGTGTGGGTCAAATGGCCCACTTGCCTGTTGTTCAAAAAAAAAAAATTCAAATTTTGTTATCAATAGCCTCATTCTGTGGCCAAGAACACAACCTCTTTATTTTCCCCCTTTTTTCTTACCTTGAAACAACCACCACACTTGAGAAACAGTATCTTGTTGGTCATCGCTTTGTCTGATGCACTTACAGCGAGGACCCAACGAAGCTCGAAAACACGAGTGAGCCGGAGTGAGCGAGAGATGGAGACTGTGATGTGCCGGAGATTAGCTCTCTCGCCCAACAACGGCTTCAACCCAAAGCCTGGTATTTTCCCTCATTTCCCCCTTTATTTCTTTCTTCCTTTCAAAATTTGATTCGTTGGCACTGAACTCTTCTACCATTTAAATCCAATATCGATTATAGCGAATTGATTATATTTGGGAAGCTTCTGCTTGGAATTTGGTTTCTTCATGAAACTAGTTTTGCGGTGTCCGCAAAAAAAAAAATTCTTCTGCTGGTGTTCATCGTTTAATATCTTGTATATTGCAGACGAGTAGCACAATTCCATCGTTTTGTTCTAATTGTTCTATTAAAACTTAGATTCATTTGAGACCGATTCCTTTAGAAGTTTGTAATGGTTCCAATTGCTTCTACCCTGATGTCAGTTAACTCTTTGTTAATTTGTAAATTTCCATAACGTTCATTCTCAATCTGTTTCTCTCATTTCAATTGCTTAGTTGTATTTGGCCCATATTTATCTTTCTTCCTTATTTCATTTTCTTGTTGTTCTTGCAGAATTTGTTGTTGCCCATAAAATCTTGGATTACCTTAAATGTTATGTATATGGTTAAGTGTTTCAGACTCACTTGCACTTAGAGAACTAATATTTGCACCACAGGGGACAAACATTCTCTTTGCAAAGGACCATTCTCTAATCTTTGCATTCCGATGGCTGCATTAGCAACAGCACCAGGTAAAGGAGGAGGACTGCTGGAGAGACCAGTTATTGAGAAAGGCACTCCTGGCCGTGAGTCTGAGTTTGATTTGAGGTTTGCAAATATTTTGGTTGTTGCAATCTTCAAATTAAATGCTCATACTTCAGAAAAATTAGTTTCAAATATATAATTTGTTGCTTTATTAGGTAGAATCATAGAGATTATAGAGGGATTCTCGTTACTGTACCTAAATAGATAAATCGTTTGATGAAATGCGGAAATAACACTGGCATTGATGTCATGTTATATTGTTTTCTTGTAATAAGAATGTGAGCGAGGCATGTAATCATGTTCTGAAGAAGTTAATATAGATGGCAGTAAAGTTGCAATTAACGAATTATGGATATGGGGAAGCTCCTTTCCCTTCTCCTTCACGATAATTGGGACTGTCATCTAAAAATTATGGATCAATATTCGCGCGTTGTCCTTCATGATGATTCAAAAAACTGTATTTAGTCATTTGTTAGTTTCTTGCTATGAAGCACAGATGCATTGTTGTATTTTAAAATGGGTAAAGGAGCATCTAACACCTAATGTTATTTACCAGCTGCATCTAGCACCCTTATGTTTTTTCCTAGCTCTTCCAACACCTTAATATCATTTATAGTGCATCCAACACCCTAAACCATAAATAAGATCAGGTTGCCTGATGTAATTGTAAAAATAACATCAAGAAGTGCTGAATACTACTAGGAAATAACATCAAAATGCTAGATACAACTTTATCCTTTTAATATAAAAGGAAAAAAATTTAATCCTGGGGTTTCTAAGATGTGCAGGAAATCACGGAAAACAGCACCACCATACCGAGTGATTCTGCACAACGACAACTTCAACAGGCGTGAATATGTTGTTCAAGTGCTGATGAAGGTTATTCCTGGGATGACCCCTGATGATGCATATAACATCATGCTAGAAGCTCACTACAATGGGATGTCAGTGGTGATTGTCTGTGCCCAAGCTGATGCTGAAGAACACTGCACGCAGCTAAGAGGTAACGGCCTATTCAGTTCAATTGAACCTGCAAGTGGTGGCTGCTGCTAAAAGGGTATCAAACATAAATCAGTATTGATCTAATCAAATTTTGTATAGATTGAAGTGTAGGAGTATTATTGGATATGCATATTAGAAAGGAAACAAGAATATGTGTTGTGTATGAAACTTGATCTGTTATGAATCTATGATCAAGATGTGGGATAGTTGTGATTGAATAAAGAATAGGCTTGTTTGGATAGTCCATTGGGAGAACGGACATAGATTCCGAGGTAAATATGTGAGAGGAATTTTGTCTCGGTAAACGCAGGAATGGCTTTTGGGGAGGCAAACAGCCTCCCCAAACAAGCCCAATATCTCAGGTCCCAACCAATGTGATGGATATTTTTAATTATATAGAGACATCTTAAAAGTGAACTTAAATAAAACTATATGCATACATGTCTCTTTTAGTAAAATTTTTCAATAGTGGTGACCATCATCACAGGCAATGTTGCTGCAGTTGCACCACTCATAAGTATGCACAAAAAGTGTTTTTTTTTTGTTACTCGTGTTATTTAGCAATGACCGATGTATTATATGCGTCTCTGGCACATTCGTCACAGAGGTGCGTTTAAGTTTCTGGGTTATATAGAAAAGTTTGAAATTTTCGGTGAAAGAAGTCAAGCTGATTCGATCAATAAAGTCCAATTCTTCTTTATTCGTCTACCAAAAAAAAAAATTGCATCCAGAACACTAATGGCAACCTTAGATGTTTAAATCCCGAACAAGATTAGAAATTTTAACTGTGAAGCATTGGAATTTTGACATTTATCAACAATTATCATTTGTTCAACTAACGAGGTTGAGTTTGGCGAAATAAGTTAATCTCTTATAACATGATGAACTAAGATTTGAATCCCCACTAAAAATGATGTTTATATTTAATATTCGACAGTAATTAATACTTTGTGTGTCAACATAAAGTTACAAGGATAATAATCACTAACAACTTTATTGTGGATACGATTATTTCAATTTTTGGGGCATGCCATTTTCTTCCTGGAACGGATCTTGAACCAGTTAGTATATATGAGCATGTCTCAATTTCTTAGCTTCGTTCAATCGTGAGTGTGGAATCTGAATATCCCTTTGCTTATAATATGTTTGGCTGGCGCCAGAATATTGTTTTAAATTATAATTTGGCTTTGAAAAGTGAAAACTACGTTTCTATCAAATTCAGGAGCTGACACACTGAAAATCAGGTTAATGTTTCTATCAGGGAGAAGGTATGCTGACACACTGAAAACTACTGCAGTTTAATGTTCCTTTGCTTTCTTATACTTCCTGTCTTTCTTAAATAGTCAGAGATGCCATTTTTTTTAATATTTTTCTCTTTTTTTTTTCATGAAAGCATGAGTTTAAGAATAAGTAAGTTGTAAATTTTTTTTTAAAAATTTCCAAAGATGGCAAGTTAACAGCATTTCCTTGTTTGAGTTAAAAAGGGTTTATAAAAAAAATGGATCACTTGGAGATCTTTTTTTCAAACAGTTTTACTTTGCTTTTATTATTGTTGGTCCATTAACTGAACAGGCCGGCAAACTAGGTTTTGAAATTGGACCGTCTGAAATTCTGAACAAGTTCAGTGAAGTCTCTGGGCTGTCCTTGGACCTACTAACATTAATCAAATCGAAGATCCATGAGGAAATGAAACCCTATAAGGCCTGGACCAAAAGATCTCACCATTGTTTACTGGGACTTGGGAGTCTGTGGGGGAATTAAATAGGGAAAATGACACACAGGTCTCAAGCAAGGGAATTAACCATAAAATGATCCTAAAGATTCAAAAAATTATCATGAGGTCCCAGGAGTAACTGCTAATATTGTTAATGAAAGCTGTTGAGGTTGTTAATGACAACTTCAGCAGTTACTTCTGAGACCTTATGATAATTTTTTAATCTTTGGGACATTTCATTAATTAATTCTCTTATTTGGGACTTAATTATAAATTTTCCAATTAAATATCATATTTTTATTGGGTTAGATTTAATGAAATGAGTAAGTTTCTCGCAACATAACGAATTAAGGTTAAAATCTTTATTGAAAAATATCCATATTTAATGTTTTACGATGCTTTGAATATGATTTGCTCCAATCGGAGATTAGGAGGATACTTGATTTTAAAAAAAATATAGCATGTTTTCTAATCTCATAAAGAGGTACCCAAAGTTGATGCTCAATAGTGGCTCCGTTTGGCAAAGCTTTTCAGAGTCCAAAAGCACGTTTAACAGTGTTTTTTCCGTAAAACGGGATAATCTTCTCCACATATTTGCCTCAGTTTGTGTAAAAGTACTTCTCTGCTGCTTTCCCAAACGAATCCAGTATCTTATATATGGTAACCTCTAGTGCAAGGATGACTGTGTTTCGCAAAAGGAAAAAAAAAAACGTGTTTGGTAAATTGGACTCCCTCCCCTCCTATAGTTGTTTCTGGGGTTTACTTTGATATGAAAGTTATACATCAATTTATTTTATTTTTTAAATTTATAATTTAAAACTTTCCCCGTCAATTACACATATTCTAGATATTTCATTAGAAAATAGTTCTAATACGAGTGATTAAAAAAGATATTGTAGGATGTGATAAAAATTGCTGTAGGAATGTAATACATTTTTTTACAAATAAGTAATTAAATTTGTTGATGTTCTAACTTTTAAAATAAGTGTTAAACAGAGTAAATAATAAGATAAAATTCGATAATTTGCTATCCAGATATGGAAGAAAATATATTGCAAGAAACTCATGCAATTGCAAACGATTTTGTTACTTAATATCTTCAAATCTTTTCTATTAATAGGAGGTCACCACCGGTTCCACCAGCCCTACGCCTCTATTTTTTTTTTTAAAAAAAGAATCCCATGAAATTAAATTAATATATCAAGATACAACTTGTTTTGTGTTACTCATACTGCTGGTTAGGCGGCTCATAAATAGTGGGAATTTTTATTAGTTGTCCAAAGGAAAAAATAATGTGCGTGTGTTCTAAAGAGCATTAAAGGATTAAGTGGGATCAAAATAAAGCACACTAAAAATCATACAGAGATAGGGCGTGATCTGATGAATTGTGAGATGGGTCAACCAGGAGGCTTCAAGGATTCAATTCAATCTGTCCCACAAATTTGCAGCATCTTTCGGTGACTATGCAAGTCACTCTCCCCAAACACTCATCTCTATGTTAAGTCGTTTATGAGAGAATTAGGAGGAGCTAGGTTCAAATTACTCACTCCTACTTAACCTCAAAGAAACATCATAGCCATACAAAGCCACGCTCATCCCAATAACATTAATTACTGCTACTGGCTTCGTTTGGTAAGGCCGTTGGAAAAACGGACACAGATTCCGAGGTACTTTATGTGAGATGAATTTTGTCTCGGTAAGAGTGTCCGTTCATTAATCAACTTCCCAAAAAGCTTATTAGGGTCTTCATATGACAATGCCAAGCCATCTTTCGGCTTTCCCAAGAAACATAAAGACTTTGTGCAATCAATGGCGGATTGACCAGACAATGCAAAGCTTATGAAAGCTTCCTCCTTTCTTTTTCCCTCCCCTGCTTTAATTGCCTTTGTTTCTTTTATACCCCAGACCAGTGTGAGCTTCACGTGAATCGCTTTAATTGCTTCTCCCCATTGGTCCCCTTCTCCTTTCTGAATATATACTCATCTTCTCCCATTA
>JANTPZ010010426.1:0-12770 GCA_025593235.1 Vachellia pachyceras | reverse complement strand
GAGATGAAGGAGCAAGGATTGCATTTGGATACCCGTGCTTACAATGCTGTTATTGATGGATTCTGCAAGGCTGGAAAGGTAAATAAAGCTTATGAACTTCTCGAGGAAATGAAGACAAAGGGTCTCCAACCTACTTTTGTGACTTATGGTTCTGTCATCGATGGACTGGCTAAGATAGACAGGCTTGATGAAGCGTACATGTTGTTTGAAGAAGCAAAATCAAAAGGTATTGATGTTAACGTAGTCATCTATAGTAGCCTGATTGATGGGTTTGGGAAGGTGGGAAGGATTGATGAAGCATATTTAATTATGGAGGAGTTAATGCAGAAAGGTCTGACCCCTAGTATATTCACATGGAATTGCTTACTTGATGCATTGGTGAAAGCTGAGGAAATTGATGAAGCTCTTGTCTGCTTTCAATCCATTAAAGACATGAAATGTTATCCGGATGTAGTAACTTACAGCATTATGATATATGGTCTTTGCAAGGTTAGAAAATTTAACAAGGCCTTTGTATTTTGGCAAGAGATGCAGAAAAAGGGGTTGAAGCCCAATACCATCACGTACACAAACATGATATCAGGACTTGCAAAGGCTGGAAATGTTTATGAGGCTAATGATCTCTTTGAGAGATTCAAGGTAAGTGGTGGTGTCCCTGATTCAGCTTGTTATAATGCTATGATAGAAGGCTTAAGCAATGTCAATAAAGCAATGGATGCGTATACACTTTTTGAGGAGACTCGCATGAAAGGCTGTCGTATAAATAGCAAAACCTGTGTTGTTCTCTTAGATGCATTGCATAAGGCTGATTGCCTTGAGCAGGCGGCAATTGTTGGTGCTATCTTGAAGGAAATGGCCAAGTCTCAACATGCGAGAAGATTCAATTGAGAACAGGATGTCTATACGTTATTTGTCCTGTGTCAATGCTCACATTTGTTCTATTCACTAAAAGAATGCTAATCCCCTCATTCCACTGAAAGTGATGTGCATTTTCTTTTTTGAGTGAAAAGTGATGTGCATTTACTATCCATTGAAACCTGTATAATGAGAAGGGGCTGAGTCATACATTCGGCGAACAACACATGTTGAGTGCTTTGAGAAGTGGACTACCGAATATATACACTCCTCTGATGCTTTTTTTTTTTGTGAAAACCCACCCGATATCCGATCCTTTAGGCCGACTAATATGGAATCGGGGGAACAGTTCTGGGTGGTTAGGTTCCTCTAGCCCCTCCCAATTAATCCTACGGGGGATCGAACCGTAGTTTGCCCTACCAAGCTCAGCTCCAGTCACCACTGAGTTAGGAACCCTTTGGTTGATGCTTTTTATAGAACAGAGAGAATATTTTTTGTCTGATTTATAAATCATGGTATTAAATTTTTTCATATGAATGCATAATTTTACCATTCATTTATTATTATGCAAACTTTGTTTTCATAGGGTATATATAGTGTATAAGTATGAAGTTGGAAAATTGTTAAAAGTATAAGATAGAGTTAAATAATGTTTAAGATTTTATTGGTTCCGGTGAAATATGTTGAAAGTGACATGGTTTTTTTTTTTTTGAAAAAAAATTAGACTGCAATGATACGCAGAGAATTGTGAAGAAATTCATGAATAGTAGATTAGTTGCTGGACCAAACGAAGCTGTGTTTATAATGGGGACTATGAAACTAATGGAATTCAAAGGAGTGGATGCCGATAAGTGAGTGGTTTCTAGGTAGTATAAATTGGTACTACTTTCGGTTCTTAATACAAGAGCTAATATAATTTTTTTAGGAAAAAAACAATTTACTTATATATTTACCATTTTTATTTAAATTAATTTGTCTAACTTATAAATTGATATATACAATGTAATGATAAAAATAGTAGATGTTACAATTACATTATTTATCTTTTAAAGTTTGTATAGAAAATCAAAATGGCACCATCTTCGACTATTTCTCTCCCTTGTGAGAGCTCTCTCTCTCGACATGAGCCGAGAGTGCTGTGAAGTTTCGAGACTGAGTGACCCGCAGCCCATTGCGTTGGAGGAGAAAGAGTGATCCGAGTAACGCACATTGCGATTCCTTAGAGTCTGAGGAGGATTGGAGCAGGATGGAAGGAGGAACAAGAGGTGGAGAAAAAGAGAAAATGGAAGAGATGAAGGTGAATCTGATGTGGAAGTGCAAAGATCAAAAGAGTTGTACGGAGGAGCACTGGTAGGAAAATTATTGATGGACAAGCACATGAATAAAGTTGCTACGACCCGGATATGATTAGGAAGGGATGGAACTTACTGAAGAATGAAGATATGGGGATAGTTGAGGTGGAGAGAAATGCTTTCATCTTTGAATTCCGAAGTAGCGAAGAGCGATATCGGATTCTTAGGGTAGACCATGGTCGATACAAGGCATTTTGTTGAATATGCAACCATAGAAGGAACTAAAAACTTGTAGCGATACTGAATTTAAGAGATCGCCATTCTGGATCCAATTTCACGATTTATCGTTGGAAGCAATGGATGCTGAGAATGTGAGGATAATTGGTAGTATGATCTAAGAGGTGAAGATGGTAGAGGATCCTCGCAAGGACGGATTACCTGTGAAAAGCTAACTAAAGGCCGAAGTTTTAGTTGATATAAGGAAGCCGCTGATAACAGGAATGTGGACACCTAGGCCTGATGAGGATGAACCAATCTGGATCAAGGCGAAGTATGAGCGTCTACAAAACTTTTGTTACAAGTGTGGCTTGTCTTGTTACGGATACAGGAGATAGGGAGGAGGTATCCAAGTTCGGAAGCTGGATGAACACACAAGGAGTAAAATATGTGGAACAAAGTCTGGTTTATTATGATAGGAAGCCAAGCTAAGGCGAATGAGAATAGTGGATTAGAGAAAGGTAGAGACAAGGTGATGGAAGGGGATCAGTCGTAAGTGTCAAAGAAGGAAAAAGGAGAATGTGGAAGCCAAGGAGATGGAGGAAAGGCTGGGTGCTTCAAAAGAAAATAGATGTTCAAACAATCTAGATACAAAGGAGAACAAAATAGAGATGGAAAAAAACTGATCTAGATAAGGACAAGGGAGAAAGAGTGGATTTGTCCAAGGCCATAGTGGTCTATGGTAATACATTGCCAATGCCTGAAGTGACAAGAGGACTAAGAAAGGTGAAACTGAAGAGAGAACTGGACATAGTTGATGAACCAAAAGGGGCAAAGCGAAGAAAACTACATTTTAAGGAAACAAAGGAGAACATAGAGGGGAATAAGGTGAGGATGCAAACTGGAGAGGCAAGGAAAAATGTGAGAATTATGAGGAGGCAAATCAGAAGGGTTGGAAAAAGATGTGGCTCAGCATGGCAAGGGAAAGGGGAGCTGAACGTAAAACTAATGTCTATACTGATAATAGGGGAGGCAAGGATGGAGAGCTTAGATACTGAAGGACCTGGTGGTTGGCCTGAAACAGCCACCAAGGAGATATGAGAGTATTGTCCTGGAACTATCAGGACCTAGGTAAGGCCTTGACAGTAAAAAAAAACTGAGGGAAGAAAGTTATAAAAATAAACCCTTAGTGATTTTTCTATTGGAGAGACGTATGGGTGGAGCAAGGATGAGCTCAAATTCCTGGCTCTTGCTAACGAACAGGTGTATTTCATTCCCGATAGTTAAATGTTGCGGTGTAAGATGAGCTCAAATTACTGGCTCTTGCTTTGGCGATGGTGAATGATGAGAAGGAAAATTGGCTCTCTCTTGCTGCTGTTCTTTTGTTTTAGATTCCCATTATGTATCCATTTTTGTGTTTACGTTATATACTTCTCTCGTGCTATTTATAAGTTACTTCCAACATATTTAATAAAAACTAAAGAAAATCTTAAACCTCATTAACTAGCCATAAAATTCAACAACTTTCCAACTTTATCCCTATTTAATATCCACTATAACATATGAAAGTAAAGTTTACACATAATAAATGAAAGATAAAATTGTATGTTCACATAAAAATTTCAACTGAGTTGACTTATAAATATGATTAAATAAAAACTTCCATCTCTACCCTATATTTATAGAACCGGAGGAGTATGATTTCACTTTTCATTCCAAAAAAAAATCCCAAGTTTCTACTTTGTTGATTCATAGATTCAGAGTTCCTTCATTTTGTCTCCTTTATTCAGAGTTTTTCCATGAGCTGCTGTATCAATGTATCATCCTTTGTAGTTGTGTTGTGTGTGTGTGTTCTTTTTCTTTCTTTTTTCTTTTTGCATGAACTGTCATAATATAAGCGTCAGGAAATTAAATATTAATGCCCTTGATCTTTTTCACCTTTTTCCAAGGGGAAAATAATATTTTACAAATATTAGGCTAAAATGCTTCCACTAGATTTCGCAGAGCTAATGAGTAAATAGTCAAAGTTGACAAAAATAAAAGAGTAAAATGTTTGGAGTCACGATTTGCCTTCCAAAGTGCGATGAAAGGGCCTAACGTGGGTTGGCGGATATATGGTTATTTGGATCAGTTTTTGATCAATTTGACTTCTGGTATAAAACCTATTTACAGGTATAAGCTAAAAAGATTATGCTTAGTTGCTTTTTTTTTTACTTTTGAAGAGTGGAGAGAGACAAAAATAACCATAAAATTTGACTAATTTGGTGATTATAACAATATTAAATAAAAAAATTGACAAAATACATTAACTATTTTTAATTTTAATTTTTCCCTTAAAATTATCACATTGCATACCTATTGATATATACAAGGTATATTTTACTAAAATGTATCTCATTTTTAATCATTGTACATCTAAACTTGATTTTATATTAATCATCAAAACAAGCTTTACTTTATCAAACTGACTCCTTTACAAAATTTACAAAGTCAATTCAAATATAAATCACATTATACAATTTAACTTTACCTCATCACAAGTTTCTAAAAGTCTGATCGAAAAAAAAAATCACTCCTTTCACCACTAATACAAAGGCACCATAAAGGTGGTTAAAAAGTAGTGCATTTATTTAGTTAAGCTAAAGTAGATCAACCATTGCCAATAAGTACTCATTTGCAATCAAATGAGTATTCATTCAACAAATGATCAAACGAACCCTTTCCCCTTCAAGTCCTCCACGGCTTCCTTGATAATTTGCTCCATTGGAATGAAATTCAAACCCAAATTTATCAGTTTCGTGGACGCATCTTTTGCTCTCAACAATCCTGGTTGGGTATCTCGACTCTCGAGGCAAACTTCACAGAAAAGGAAGACAAAAGAAAGGGCTAAATTCACTCGAACAAGTTCTGGAATATATCGGTCCCAAGTAACAGTTCAATATGCTTTACTGTAAATATTTTTGCATTCAACAGAGGAGAGGTAATTGTTAAATCACATGGAATAGTTTAAATCCAATCAATAAGTTCTGGTTAGGGGGGTTTTCAATTGGGGTAATAAACCAGGATGACTTGATATTCATGAAGACGACAGTATATGGCAGATTTAAAATAAGTTGTTCACTTCAAACCATACTCTGACGGAAACTTTTTCCTCTTCCATATGTGAGAATGAAGCTAAAGGCAACCTATAGGATGTACTTTTAAAGCATAAAAATGATGCAGCCTCTTGTAAACTTAGTTACTAATTCATCCAAGAAATGCTCACTGATGATGACTGATGGCATGCAAGATTCATAAGATAATAATAACTGAAAACTATCTCTCCCAGCATGAATTGAGTTGCTTATTCATGAAGTTATGCAGCTAAGAATGAAGTTTTTATCCATGAAGTCATGCAGATAAGCTTCCTTCAATTAGTGCACTACCCACCAATGGTTTCCTGATTCATAAACTGATATTATAACGTGCTATTTTAATAAATTTAGCAATTGTGAAGGGTCTTGGATTACTTACCGAGGCACATTATACTCTGGATAAAGTTCAGCAACCTTTGCTACAAAGTCACCATAGTGAGAGATAGCTTCAACGCACAAATGCCTACCAGATGCTGCTTTGTTCTCATACACCCAAATATGAGCTAAGGCTACATCCTTAAAGTGGACTGATCCCATAAAGATGTTCTCATATGTTTCAGTGCAGCCTGCAATAAGAACACGAAAGAAAATCAAGAGTAACCCCAAAAAATTCTAAATCCAGAAACATAAGTTTATTTATCTAAAACATGTATAAAAAAAGTTTATACATCTAAAATACTTCTAAAAACCAAGGGCAGAGCCAGGAAGCTTTCCAGTCAGACAATAATCAAGCATATAATGAACTATGTCTTTCTTTTTGGAGGCTGGAGGCATGGCATGAAGACTTTGGAAGCCTAGAGGGACTAATATAATTAGCATGGACAGCTCTCACCTCCAAGCTGCAGCAGAAATGCAAATCAAACAGCCCTATGTACTTAGTTTTCCCCCTCAATAAAACTGCCTAAGAGAGTAGAAAACGGAACCAGCAAAGCTAGAAAGGATATTATAATTGGCTTTTGTAACTGCATTCTTCGAAATAGAATCTTAGAAGCTACACAAGAGCAGTTGCAAGGAAGGTAGAAATCCAACTGCATCAAGTTTGATAAATGCATGTTGAATTTTACAAAATTAAACGGATTTTTTTTTAAAAAAATTCAACCACTCTTATTCTTGAAATGGAAATGGAAAGTTTTCAAGAGAATACTTACCTTGAAGTAGACGTACAAGCATTATCATGCTTGCATTAAGTTTTGGAGAAATCATAGGGCCCATGACAGTCCCAGGATTCACCACCACAATATCCAAACCTTTCTCTTTGGAAAATTCCCAAGCAGATTTCTCAGCCAATGTTTTTGACATCGGATACCATAACTAACCCACAGCAGTCCAAAAGCTGAAGTTACACAATTATACTTCATAGGTACCACCAAAACCAACAAGAACAAATTTAAAAAAAAACAAAGAGAATTCAACGCTCACTTGGTTTTCCTTGCAGTATTCAATATCCGCCCAACAATCTTCGTTCTTAATAACATCAGATGGCCATTTAGGGCTCGGAGTAATGGAAGAGACCGATGAAGTTACCACGACACGGCTCACCCCAGCTTCCTTAGCCGCCGTAAGCACATTGATTGTGCCTTTGATTGCCGGGTCAAGCAGCTCTTTCTGCGATAACCCCGGGGAGGGGGGAAACAAATAAATGAGAGATTATCATGGAAATTTAGAGGAACTGAGGGTAAAAATGGGACCTGAGGATCGTAGGCTCGGTCGACGATGCAGGGAAAAGCGAGATGGAAAACGCCGGCGCAGCCAGTGACGGCAGCGACGATGGAGTTGTAATCGAGAAGGTCCATCTGGAAGAGACGGAGGCGAGTGTCTGCGCCTTCAAGGCCTTGCAGGTGCTTGGTTTCAGAATCATCATCTATAATTCCGAAAACACAAGAAGAAATTAAAAAAAACGTGTAATGAATAGCATGGATTAACAGTAACACTCAGAAATAGAAAGGATGGTGGTAACTGAGATCTTTGACGGTGGCGTGAACGGTGTAGCCACGTTCGAGAAGGAGATGGACGAGCCATGAGCCAATGCCGCCGCTTCCGCCGGTGACACACACCACCCTCGACATGCCGGAGTTCTTGGATACTCAACACTGAAGCGGCCTTGCAGCAGCAGTATAACTATTCCGACCCGGGGCCAAAAAAAAATCATGCACAGTGAAACACTGTCGAGAAAAGTGAACAAATGAAGCCAGGTCTAATCTCAACCACGTGCTGAGCGATAAATTGATAGTCCAATGGTGGTCTTGATCGGTGCAGCCGTGCAGCATTTTCTTGCGTCAGGATTCATTTTTGTGGCATCAATCTTCCTAGATAATGGGGTGTTAACACTTATTCGCCCTCTAAAAATATGTTCAACAATATTTTTTCGTAAAATAAGATAATCTCATTCACATATTTATCTTGACTTGTGTAAAAGTACTTCTCTACCGCGTTCCCTAGTGAACTCAATAGATTACACAAACAAACAAATGTTCTTTTGTAACAGTATCTCAAATACGCTCTCTCACTTTTTACCTTGCTTTTCAATAATCAGATTCTCCTTAGGGTGCGAAGATACATCTTGTTGATTTATATAATAGTCACACCACATCCAGAGTGTCGGTCACAACCACGACATTCAGTGCCCACTTAGTCCCATGCCATCTTTAAATCGAGGATCAGCGCCCAGAGCTCTGCAGTCAGCTCACATCACATTAACTGGTTCTCTGCATAAATCCTACCAGGAAGTTACTTATGGGATTTAAGAGACATGTAACTTCAATTGAATAATCTAGAGTATTGCGTTAACGTACCTAAATCTATGGATGCGTATGATAGAAGGGAAAGATCAACCAAATTATCACTAGGGAATTGAGAAAAACAGTTTGCAGATAAGGAAGCAAGGCGATTATGTTAGCCCTAGCTAACTCGAGGATCATAACCCTTTATTTGTAGGGGGATCCAGTATTCAGCCCATCAATGAATACGGGTCAGCAATCAGACCTCAGTATATATTAGTCCATGACACCTAATTAAGTTCACTTAATTCCTTAAATCTTAGTAGATCACTTTACATTTGGGTTGAGAAAGACATAATGGCACCACATATAAAGGTAATATATGGCCCATTGTTGAATTATTCCAACAATCTCCCATTGGGGCACATATGTAACTTAAATGTAAAAACCTTATGCACGCAAAATTGCCATTATTTATTCCCTAAACAATCTGGTCCATTGATTGCATTCATATAGAACCAAACAGGATCTTCATCGTATTACTCATAACTAAATCCCAGAATGATCACAAATATGTATACAATCAAATGACATAGATCAATCATGGATATACTGCATAGAAAATTTTATGAATGTGATCTGTACATGCCTATTTTCTAACTGATCCTCCTTAGTGAGATCAACTTTAATATAATCATGCAGAATGGTAACTTCAAACAATCAAACTTAATAGAAAACTGTATAACCTTATTTCTGATCAGAATAAATACCTAAATATTTATAAAATCAAACACCAAATACATACTCCCACTAAATTAGGATATCCTCATCATAAAGCACACCTTTTTGAGCTATGTGCTTGTGAAAGACTTTGGGTATTACTCCCTTTGTTAGGGTTTCAACAGTTATAGAGTATATCTGAATGTGTTCGATAGAAAACTGTCCATCTGCACCATATCCTTAACTGTTAGGTATTGGAATATCAGACTGTCGCCATATTGTCACAATATAACTTTAATGGTCTTTCAATATTTTACGCAATTTGCAGCCCAGTGACAAGGAGGCTCCGATAAATGGCTTTATTAGCTAGCATGTAAACATAGCCTGATGTGGATTTCTTAATATTTTAGCATCTATCGTGATCAAAATCAGAATACCTAATGATCTCCAACTGATCTGATCTACGACACATGAGCATGTAGTCCTTTATTCTCTTTAGATATCTTATAACCCGTGTGGCTGCTTTATAATGGTTCGTACCCGGGTTACTCATATATTTGCCCAACATTCCAGTAACAAACACGAGATCCGATCCCGTATATACTTGAGCATGCATAAGACTCCCAACAGATGAAGAGTGGGGAATCTTTTCCATTTCTTTAATCTCAAGTGTTGTCTTAGGACATTGTTTGAGACTGAATTTGTCTCCTTTAACAATAAGGGTGTCACTTAGTTTACAATCTTGCATGCCAAACCTCTTGAGCACTGCATTAATAATCATTTGTGATAATCCAAGAACACCTCGATTTCTATCTCGGTGAACTTGGATTCCTAATACAAAGGAAGCTTTACCAAGATCTTTCACCTCAAAAGTATTTGATTGAAGTTTCTTGATTTCCCTAACAAATCTGAATTATTGGTGGTAAGCAATATGCCATCAACATATAAAACCATAAATATGAACTTAATCCCACTAACCTTGCAATATACACAATGATCAAAAGGATTTACCTCGAAATCGAATGAGGTAATTACCTGATGA
This sequence comes from Vachellia pachyceras, assembly GCA_025593235.1. Lineage (NCBI taxonomy): Eukaryota > Viridiplantae > Streptophyta > Magnoliopsida > Fabales > Fabaceae > Vachellia > Vachellia pachyceras. The sequence continues at coordinate 2,794 of JANTPZ010010426.1, read as the reverse complement.
AATCTATGATATTTGATGGGAAGCTTGCTTGAGATCATAGATGAATTTCTTTACTTTGCAAACCATAGAGTTAGGTTCTCCTAACATTAAATTTCTGGTTGCTCCATATAAATCATCTCATCAATGTCACCATTGAAAAACGCAGTCTTAACATCTATCTGATGTAGCTCAAGATCAAAATGGACGACTAGTGTCATGATTACTCTAAAGGAGTCTTTCGAAGAAACTGAAGAGAAAGTCTCTTTAAAGTCATTCCCTTCCTTTTAAGTAAAAGCCTTTACCACAAGATAAGCCTTATATCTTTCCACTTTGCCATTTGCATCCCTTTTGGTTTAAAATATCCATTTGCAACCAACGGGTTTTGCACCTTTTGGCAAAGGGATAATATCCCAAACCTTATTGTCTTACATGGATTTATACTCCTCATTCATCGCCTCAATTCACTTTTAAGAGTTGGAGTTTTGCATTGCTTGTTGGAAGTTGATTAAATCATCTTCAACCATATTATTTTCTTCCTCATGTTCATGAAGGAAGGCAATGTAGTCATCCGAAATTGCCTTTCTCCTTTCTCATGTGGATCATCTTAGTATCGTTTCTTGAGGTTGTTGAGTTTCCGTTTGAGGAACTTCAACATGTGTAATAGAGGTCGATTATTCCTCCAAAGTGATGTTTCTTACTTTATCTTCCCCCAAGCTCAACATCCTCAAAGAAATGTGCAGTTCCCGTTTCAAAAATATTCTTGAGAGTACGATCATAAAACTTATAACCCCTTAAACATTCAGAATATCCAATAAAGTAAATGCTTATTGATTTGGGGTCCAATTTCTTTTCATGTGGCCTATAAGACCTTGCCATAGCTGGACAACCCCAAATATGAAAGTGTCTTAGATCAGACTTTTTGCCTGTCTAAAGCTCATAATGTGTTTTAGCAGTTGCCTTAGTTGGTACTATGTTCAAAATGTAGGCTGCAGTATTTAGTGCTTCTCCTATTTACCTCATTATAAGTATTCTTTACTGGGTTAGAAGTAGAAACGGGATTTTTAATGGGTTTCTTTAAATAGAACCCTTTGCAGCCTCTAAACACTTTCTCTTTATGCCCTTCCTTCTAGAGGTGCTAGTCACATTGGCACTGTGAGAGCTGTCATGTTTCAGTCTCTCTTCTTCTTGTACAAGATAGGATATGAACTCATTCAGAGTCCATTTTTCCTTATCAGTTATAACTGACCTTAAACTGGCTATATTGTGCAGGAAGAGAAATAGGCAGGAGTATACCAAAAGATCATCAAATAGCTTAATTTTTAATTCCTTAACTTTTACAACTATGTGAGACATTTCCACAATGTATTCTCTTATATTTCATTGCCCCTTATATTTCAAAGAAATCAAGCGTTGCAAAAGCGTGCTTGTTTCTGCCTTATCATTTTTACAAAGCGCTTTTTAATTTTGGCAAGAAAATCCTTAGTATTGAGAATACAATCAGTAATAGCACCTTTAAAGGCTCCTGGGATGCATTGCTTTATGATCATAAGACTCTTGCAATTTAATCGCTCACACTTACCAAAATACCTCCATGTTTTAGAAGTACTTTCATTCATAAGAGGAAAGGAAGGATTAGTCCTTAATGTAAGGTCTAGATCTATACATCTCAAAATTACCAGAATGTTATTTTCTTTTCCATTTAAAGAAATCCACATAAAAGATAATGGCAATAAATTCAAATAAATATAATCCCCATCGCAAGATACCTGTAACAACATCAATATTTCATCTTTGGATGATAATATCAACTGTCAGTGGCATCTTGTTGTAATGATCAAATACTGACAATAAGATATGCCAAACAATAACTATTCTTTGGAATATATTATTGTTTGCATGATTATACCTGAGAATTGTCACATATTTATCATCACAGGTGCCTATATATTTCTGCCAAGCATCAACCTTCCTTTAGGCTGATTAGATACTCGCATGAAATTATACAATCACAAATAACATCTAAAATGCCTCATAAATAATTTTCACAAGAGAGCACACTTTGGTGTGATGTTGTATCAATATATTTAATTGTCATAAAAGATAAAGAACCTAAAATGGGCACAAAAGCCTTCAAAATTATTTGAAATATATTGTCAATCTCATAATACCTTATTTGCACATATTTAAAATAAATAATCAACACATAAAACATGTACAAAATAATTTCCTTAATGTAAACAATCCAAAATAATCCATAAAATGTTTCTGGAAATAAACATAAAGGGCCCATCAGAGAATTTCCAAAAAAAAAGTGAAATTTAGACCTTTTCCCTCGTTTTTTAATCTGTAAGCCCAAAATAAAAAATGCAAGCCCAAAGAGCAGAGAAAACCCCTTTTTTTACCCTAAAGTTCCATAAGATTAAAAGGGTCTCCGGCCTAAACAACATAGCCTTCTGTACCCTTATTTATTTTTTTATAACCAAAAAACACAATTCAAAAGGCCCATGAATGAATTTACAGAAAAATGCTTAAAAAATTTGTAGACCTAAAAGTCTCATAAGGCCCAAAGCACAGCCTCTTCACCCTTTTTTGTGATCCAAAACATGTTGGCCCCAAACGCAGCATTTTCAGCGTATTTTTTATAACCCAAATCAATAGATCAGACACTTGCGGGACAAAAGGGCGCTGCCCATAATTTTTTTAAGAAAAACTCAGGCTCATTAAATGCTGCCCAAAGTACTTCTCCTTTAAGTCTGGGCCCATTTCGTTTTTATAAATGTTATGCCCAATACGTGAAGGCCTATCCCTTTTTTAA
>JANTPZ010010425.1:0-13537 GCA_025593235.1 Vachellia pachyceras | reverse complement strand
TGTTCTTTTGTCTTTTGGCTATCAGTCTGAAACTAGTAGAATTAACATTCTCCAATCCTCAAGTATCTGTGATGCTTTTGTTCCTTTTCGCTCTCGTTTAATCTTAGTGTCTTTTATTGTCTTTTCTGTTATTGGTTCCTTTTCTGGTTTGAGGCCCTTGTCACTTATGGAATTATCTGTCTCTTTTGATGGCCCTTAAAAAGAGAGAGATTAAAGATTTACCTACCCTTCCGTGGTTTGTTCTTCTTGGCCTTTTGCAGTGTCATTTTTTTTTTCTTGTTATTGTTGATTAATGAGGTTTTGGATTGAAAACATTGTCAATCACGTTCTTTAAAGATAAATATGGAAACTTAAATATCTGCATAGAGCTATGCATGATTAGTCTATCCTATTTATAACCTGACATGACTTTCCTTAATTTGTTGGGGAAAAAATCTTCCGTTAATCTCAAATCATTAGTGTGTTTGGATGACTTTTCAAAAGGACTTTCTCCTATAGCTAACCCCATTCTTCTCACAAAAGTTACATCAACTTCCGTGCAAAAGGACTTTCATGCAATAACCAAACATACAATAAATCTGAAATGCCCTCATCTAGTCAGATACTATGACAAATTAATTACATATGGGATATATATATAGGGAGGGGGAGAGATACTTTTGTTGGAAACTGCTTCCCTGCACATATTTGGTATATAATTCTTCTCTCATCTTGTCAGATTATTTACTGTTGTGGATGCCATCTTCTGCATATTTCAAGGCCATATTGGGAATGTCGCTAATCTCAAGCAGCAATATGGGTATGAAAACTTGTGAAAACTCTAAACTTTGCATGAATTTAGAATTGAGACAAGTTTTTTGGTTTGATTATGTAAGGATATGAAAAATTGAGGGTTAATAATAGGAGTTGTTGCTCAAGTGGCACATGTCGCAATGAATAAATGGTTAATGTTTATTAATGAAGCAGCTCTCACCGTATTTGCTTTATGGTTAATCTGAAGCGAGCTTGGTTTATGCATTCAAGCTTTAATGCACTGAACCACATAAAGTAGAGTATGATCTAAAGTTTGAAGTCTACTTGCCAATGTTAAGGAACACAATGACATCGACCATTGGCATTTGCCTTTTGCTGAAGGTTATGTGTAAAGTTTGAAGTCTACTTGCCTAGCAATAAGCACCATTACTATAAAGAAATACAAGAAATGAGCACATTCCCAACCCAGCAGTCATATAGTTGTTATTGACAACCTCGACAGTCATATTGAAAATTGTCACGGTCTCTATTGACAACCTTATCTGCTACATTTTACCATTCCGTCCCAACTCTTCACACACCTCCATTTTCACCTCCATCTTCATTACATCACCATTTTTCCCAGACACACACCACACATAACACCAAAACAGAGCACACAACATCCTACTTCATACCACACCATTTAAAACCTATCCAAATACCTTTCAACCATTACCATTTACTACACATTGCATGTTACTAGCTTCCCCTTTAAAGTTGAGAACAATAAATTAACATAAAATATTTAAACCCACCTGAAACCTTTCCTCAAACTAGCTGAAATTTTATTAAACATAAAGAGTCAGAAAAAGCATTTGATACAGCAACAATTAACATTTAAAGGTGTATTAACAATGGCCAATTTGCTATCAAAATCCTCACCATATTTACAGAGTTTCACTGAGGTTCATGTGCAATCACACTGTTTAGCTAATAGGTAGGAACAAGCTGGTGGTGCAGCTATAAGGAAGAAATTAAACAAGCTGGTGGATACTAAGTAAACACAGACGGCATGATCGCCTGCAGGAACCGATCTTCTCCGCGGGAGAGGCCAAATTGTAATCCAGCGCCCAACATTTGTACGCCCAATCAAAAAGCTGCACAGAATGCAATTACGAGATTGACCCAGAAGAAAGAAAAACAAAAAAGTTCTCTTTTCTGGTATCCACAACCCAAAGTATATGTACAGTCAATTATATTACGACAATCTTCTTGGAGATTGAGAAGTTCGCATCAATGGCTGTTAATTAGAGGAATAAAGCAAATGAAAGAGAAAATGTTTTTTTTGGGGGGGGTTGACAAAGGGTTTGAAGGGTCTGCGAATCGGTGAGCAGATGAAAACGTGATGGGAAATTGAGAGAGAGAGATATAGTAAAGGTAATGAAGAGAAACAAGCTATTTTCCCTTTTCAATCAACAAGGGCATAATGGTCTTTTCTCTTCACAAATTAATTACACAATGGTGCCTTGAAACCTGTGGATAAATATTTTAAACTTTAGGACCATTCCATAAATATTCACCTTATTTGAGACCCCACAGTAAATCTCACTTGTTTCTTCCCTCAATGGGTGTACTATCCTAAAGAGTAAAGACCCAAACTAAAGCCCGCCAAAATATTCGGCCCAATCTTCATTTCCGCTCCCATATACGACGCCGTCCAAGCGCGCTAGATTCATCCACCGTTCTCCGTCGACGACGGCAAAAGTTGGGACACTCTGCTCCACCGCTGATTGCCGTTGGTGACGATCACGTTGGCGACAACGAACAGTTATAAGTAAGCTAGGTATTTCTTGTTTAAGTTTTGGTCTACTACCTCAAACTGCTGCTTCGAAATCCTTGTTTATGTGCATCAGATAATTGATTTTGAAATTCATGGCTTATGTCGTTTTTTTTTTGTGTGGTTTAAGCACTATAAAGTTAGCTGTAAGAAAGGTGATTTTTATTTTTCAATTTTTATTCTCTCTTCTATTGCCATTCCTGTAATTTTTGTTTTTGAATTGGATTTGTTATGGTATGTCGATTGGTGCTGCGTAGATTAATCTTTATTTTTATTTCATCCCTAACAGAATTAGTGCTAAACCTGAAACTAAAGAGGAACTTCGAGTGTGGGAGACATGTCCAAATTGCGAACACTGGTGCAGGCTTCTCTAAATGCTACGAAGAAGGGTATCCTATAGAATCCATGCCTTATTTGTATTATCTACCCATGCTTTGTAACTTTCATAGCTAACCCTTAGCTCATTCCTTTACTTCCCCCCTCTTTTGGCTAAAAACTCATTTCTCGGATCACTGCATCTGCGTTGGCATTCAATTGGAAAAAATATATGGGGTTGGATAGTTTTGTGTCAGGTTTACCACAAGTGTATATGATGATTGTGATTTTGGCTGACTGTCTCTTTTGCACAACATGGAACTGCAGCCTTTGCATGGAATGTGGAGGATTTGATGCCTCCGGCTGAAAGATACATATTCAATTTCAATTCAAAGGATGAGTTGAAGAAATGGCATCTATACTCTGATTCTGAATATGGAGGTATGCAACTCTAGTTTATGACTGCGCCACTGAATGGAATTCTGAGACTAATGAGAGTGAAGGTTTGTGTACCTTTGTGTGTGTGTGAGTGTTGAGGAAATGGCGTCTATATTCTACACTTTGATTCTGAACATGGACATATGTAACTCGCTTATGACTCTGCAAATGTATGGAATTCTGAGACTAAGAATATGAAGGTTTGTGTTATGCTTCAGATTAGTTTTAATCTGCATCTCAGAATTCTTAAATCTGGTGTTGGCAGTAATTACATGTGAAATAGCTGTGAAGTCATATTGGCTAGGGATGAAAATTAAACTCAATTATTTTTGTGAAATAAAAAAATGGGTTGTGGATGATTGTCCAAGATGTCTACCTAAATGCAATGGTTCTGGATGTAACCTCTTAAATTTTTGGTGAATTGAACAAAATCCTTTGAAGAACCTCTCAGCATGACGACATGGATCTAGATTTGAATGATATGCAAAGTTTCCTTCATGTCTGTTATGCAACAGTTATCAATTCATGTTTACATTTGCAAATGGTGGATTGTTATCCATGAACAGCTTTGAGAATGACTTAACTGTGTATGACCCATTGCTATCCAGGTTTGTCCTCAGCATCACTGGAGATAACTGAATCAGAAAATGGATCAAGTGGTAATGCCAACTTAGTTTAACCCTAGATTGCTGCTGCTGCTGTTGTTGCATATTATATCCAGTACCCGTATGTAGTAAACTTTGCTCAATTGTTATTGGCAACATTTTCCAAGCAGAAACCTTATCCTTTGAAACCAGACAACTAGCCGTGAAGTTTTTAGTTATCAAGTACTTTGATGGACCCGACTGACTTAAAACACAATAATGTCATAGTCGTTTGGTGTTGTCCCAAAAAGTTTCAATTAATATACATTCTTTCTTTTTTTATTTTTATTTATGAACAGTATACATTGTATTTATTTTACTGAGTATTTAAAAAAAATGAAAGGTAATATATTATCATGTTTTATCTGTAAGATTATTTTAATATTTGCAGATTGAATTTGGGAAATGCTTAAAAACATACCTCGTAGACCAAGCTTCAAGGTTCCACATGTAGAATTTTGATGACACTATTGCTGATAAATTATCTGCATCTGCTAAATTTTTTAGAGTCGTGCTTTGTTTGGTGAAAGGCCTTTTTCCCTTTTTCTTTTCTTATCTTTTGACAAGTGGTGAAAGACTGGCTTTTGTATCCCTATATTATCTGATATCTTCTGATAGGGATCTTCTCGGGAAATCTTTCTTTGGATGTGTCTGAGGAGTCAAAATGGAATATTATGAGAAGTGGCTTCTGTGGAATGCGATCAAAAAAGGTGGTTACTTACTCAATCTTCTTTCCTTGATTTGTTAACTATTAATGGAAGAACACTGTGCTAATGGGTAGAGTTGATTCCATATGAATGCTGGATTTTGTGTGTCCAAATAGGAACAATTATTAGTAGTTGTTTTTGCATACTACATGAACAATGTTAGCATAATAGTATCATTCTTTAGATTTGTTAAACATGGGAGTGGTTTCGTTGTTTTGCTGCCCTGCTCCCCTGTGGCCTCCTTTATATTCATTCAATTCAGTATTATGCGACATCTTTTGACAATTATTTGTTTCTTTGCAGTTTGATGGCTACATTGATTTGGATTCATATGATACCATTGCAATGAAACTCAAAGGAGATGGAAGATGTTATATATCTACTGTGGGTGCCATTTTCCTCTCAAAGTCAACACACAAGATTAGCAAAATGCAGAGGCTTTCAATTCTAAGTACCTTTCCGCGTTCCAAGTACTTTAACTTGTCTAATTTTGGTGCAGATCTACACAGAAAACTGGGTAAACTCACCTGGACAGCAGGAAGATAATTCGTGGCAAGCTTTTGTTTTTGTGCCCACAGACAACTGGTATATTGCAAAAGTAAGGCCCATTTCGCCCCTACTGCATGCAAAACCAGATGTCAAATCCTTATATTTTCGATAACCTCCAAATTTCCAAGTACAATGCGTGCTTAATTAATAGTGGAAGACATTTATAGACGGTTTTGTTAGTCATGCTACATCACGTTTCTAAAATAAATCACCTCTGTCAAAGCATCCTTTTCTTTGATGGTTTGCACACTTGCAATTGTTAATTAGTGAGTAAACCAGGATTCGGGAGCCTGATCTAAACTGTTTGAAACAAACGAACAAGACGTAACTTTTAGCTGGGTTTTGTATGTTTCTTTTATTTTCCACATGTGATGTGATGTCCCAGCAACATTGGCCCATACTGAGTACTGTAACACGCACATGTTTTTTGCATTTCTTTTGGTAAGTTTATTTCGACAATTTCAATATTTGCTTAGCGTTTTTTTGGTCTTATCAGATTCCTCTTGCCCGATATTTACCTACTTGGAGAGGGAACGTTATAGATGCAGAGATGGAAATGAACCCATCTCGTATTCTTGGCATGTCCCTGTCTGTGAATGCCGAGGGTGGTGTCCCAGGTGCTAAATCTGGACCAGGTGATTTCAGAGTTGAACTTGATTGGATCAAAGCCTCAAGAACTCAGTAAAATCAAACAAGGAATTCGGTGAGGCATTGGTCACACGCCATGAAGATTTTCTGAGTAGCTGAAGAATTTTGATACTGTTTTGTAATATTACTGTATCACAATGTTTCAGGAAGGTGGTAACATTTCATTAGTTATCCCTGTATGAATTTTGGAATTCATTTCTCGAGCTCTGTAGCATATTTAGTAGTATTTAATAATTATTAATAACCTTTTTTTTCTTACCCATAACGTGAAGAAGACTAGCACAACTTTCATTATATTTTTTTATTTTATAATTTATGAAGGATATGTTATTATACTTGAAAATAAATAATAAATGCTTCATTCATTTTGCGAATGATATTATTATCCTAAGGGTCATGAAAAAGCTTCTGAAATGGCAACACCAGAGGAAGCATTTGAATTTGTTGCACATGGCTATGTTCTAATGCTATGTTTGGTATGGTGGAATTGTGAGGTGGAATTCATTTCCTATGTTTGGTATGGTGGAATTGGGGGGTAGAATTGGAAATGGAAATGGAATTCAAAATGGGTAGAAATGAATTCCATGATGTAACCCATGGAATTGTATTCAATTTCATGTAATTGATTTTTTGACCATTCATTTTTTTCCTATTTCCATATCCATTTCCATCTCCATTTCCATATTCATTTTCACCAAAATCTATTCCAGCGTACCAAACAAGCCATAAGAGAAGGATGAGAAGCTTGTGTAAATAAATTGTAAACACAGGCCATCTAGCCTGTATTTGTTGTATAATTTTATGTTGACTTGAAGGATTACAGAGGGACAAGGAAATCTCCTTTCGCATTTATCATCACTTTAGTGAAGAAACATGTCATACATATCATATGTGGAGGAGACAATATGACGTGGAAGGCGTCAATTCATTGAGGTTAAGCCAAAGAGAGAGATTGCTGAATCAGCTGCTCTTTTTTTTTTTGTTATACCACACGATTCGTTTTGAAAGAATCAGTATACAATTCACAAATATTTTATTCTAATGATCATTAATGATGAATACTCATCGTTTGACTTATAAATTTGTATTGCTTGAGTAGTAAATAGTGTTAAGTATTTTTTAGCTGTAAATTTGTGTTATATGAATAATAGATACTCATGGTTCACCTGATAAATTTGTGTTACATGAGTGATAAATTTGATGATTTTTTATAATTAATTTGCTAACCCTTAAAACAATATCTAGGGGTTTATGCATATTTAACAAAAATAAAATGATCTAAGACTATTTTCTAACAAAATTGTTAAGTTAATTTATATATTCCTCGAATTCATACCAAAAATATTATTATTGTTATGATAGAAATTTTTGTCATTTTAGAAATATCCAATAAAATTGGAACGATATGTGAAAAGTCTAAAAACAGCGTAGAAGAATTCGAGTGAGTTGGATTGAAATATTGGATTTAGGGGCCAAATATCACGTGAGTTTGGTGCCACACCACTCCTTTTGAGATTTGCATGTTCCTTAGCTAGCTTACACTTGCTCCGAAAAATCCAAAACCAAAAATTATTGTATATATTCTCATTTTTGTCGTCCTCATAACTCTTTCATTAGTTATTTTATGTGGATTATATTATTTGAACTATATATGTGGATTATATTATTTTGCCAACGGATTTTATTGAAGTTATATACAGTTGAATATATAATAATGTTTCATATCTGCACCTTTACTGCTCTTTGGTCCCACGCCTTTCTCTATCAAGTATATTTGATTTGATGCATCACTTTATATATATCTTCAATGTTGCACCCATACTTTGATTTATAAAAATTAGATTGATCTGTAAATTTCATGTGATTCAGTAAAAAAATAGAAATTCCATCATTTCTAAATCGATCCATGTGATTCGATGAAGAATGGGAGCAAATAATAGTGGGATATTTTCTATAAATGAAATGGGGAAAGTTAAAATGCTTGGGGATATAAATGAAATGGGGAATGTCTACAATACCCGGGTTGAATCATATACAAATTGAAGGGTTTTGTAGGTTCATTGATCATATTTCTATTCTATAACATTGAAATCTATGAGTTCTAATCATTTAGAATGCTAATTCTTACTGTTCATATGTTATGATATGGATATACTACACCAATTCGTTATGCATGGATGATGAGATTCCATTAATACAGAGCCAATTCCAATAGGCTTATTATTGGAGGGTCTATTGGTGTGCATCCAGTAGGAATTGAACCTACGAATTCGCCAATTATGAGTTGGACCCTTTAACCATTCAGCCATGGATGCTTAGCGGGGATCCCCTCTGGTGTATAGAAATGTAACATTTATATAAAATTTGAGATTAGAATATATCTCCTTTAAATAAAAGTAAATTTATGAAAAGTATGCCTTCCTTCTATTTTTATAGATATAGATGGATGGCAATGCTTATCACTTAAATTGATACTACTTCTAATATAAAATTTAATAGCCAGCTACTTTTTCTTGCAGACATTAGGAATTAGTTAAAAGTATTTATATTCATCATTAGATTATATATTAGCTCATAAGTGAGACAAATTAATTGAAAAAAATAAATATAAAATACTTTAAAGTAATTTATATAACCTTTTGAAAAAAAGAAGTTAAATGGTTGAAATGTAATATCTACAGAGCATGAAGTTAGCCAACATATCACCAAGAAGATAAAGTGGTATATTTTTTTTTTTATACAAAAAAAATTTAGGTGGGTTCGGCACTGGTCCCCCACCAATACCAGGACCTGGCCCCAGGGCTCTTTGAGCACTTACAAAGGACTTACGAGATCGCCTACCAAAGGAGTCCTCACGACGGTAGAGGGAATCGAACCCACCTTCTTATGGGAGTTGGGTCCGTTCCTTACCATACGTACCAAGCCCGTTTGGCTAACGAATTATTCGGAGAAGGGAACACAGTTGAGAGTGTCACTGCGCATCCCAGTATCTTACTGAGCTTGTTGGGATCAAGACGTCTTAGCAAAATGAGGGTTTTTTTTTTTACGACAATTACTTGAAGGCCCCATGATAACCATACTAACAGTAACAGGGCTGGCTTTCTTCGACTTGAAATGTGGATGGGTCAATCTTGAATGTCATCTGGGGACCTAGCCAGCTTTATATGCAAACTCATGAGAGTCCCTCCAACCATTGTAGAAAGCATCATAGGAATCATACATGGTTTAAATAATTAAATCTAATTAAGCTGGCATATATATAGATCATCATCACAAGAAAGTGACTTTAAGTAATTTTGATTGTATGAAAGCCGTTAACTTGATTACCAGAGGTTGTGACTCTCAACATCCCTTCCGGGAAAATATAAAGGATGCTAGATTACTATCGTACAAGGACTGACATGTTCTAATTAACCTGGTACCCCGAGAGGAGAACAGTATGACATCTTAGTCCGCTTAGATTTCTCAAGGGAATTGTTGCGTTCTTGATGATCACCTTCTAATAATGTACGTGTTCATGATGTGGTGATTGAAACCAGGGTTTAAATACTTGAATTGCTATTGCAGTGCTCTTCTGGTTTACTGAATTTCAGTATTATTATTAAGACAAATAGTGATAGATGAAGTTTGAATGCGCATCATGTACATGAAACTGGGTATACCGATAAGCGTGGGCATCAATATAGGGTTCTTACCATTCAACAATCCCTAAAATTAATTGGCGTTATTAGTTATAGGTGGTAACTCTTTCACAAAGCACCAAGTGGGGGGCCGGAGCAGGGAGAAAGAAGCTTCTGGAGAAGGCATGTCAGAAAATATCTGTAGCAGCGGCAATCTCAGCCGTACATTGTTCATCCTTATCCCACGGTGACGTACATATAATTAAAGAATCATGGAGCATGGGATTGAGAAACACCTTTAATTAATTAATGGACAAGAAGAAAGGAACAAGATGAGAAGTATATGAACTGTGAGTATCTGGATTGTTCGTGAACCTTAGCCAGGAAGTTGGAGGTTGTGCGCTTCCGATCGAAGGTCTTCTTCCTTCCTTCCTTGTTGATCTCTCTCTCTCTCTGTGCCCACGAATATGTTGTCTCCTACTTGTGTTCAGTTCTAGTAATAATTAATCAACTCGCATGACTATCATTAGTACTGATAATAGACTGGTCTGTTGTGTACGTGTGTTGGTGTTTGTGGGCATTTTGGTTGTAAGAATGGCTGAGGAAGGAGGAGGAGGCAATGAGGACTTGTACGGAGTTCTGGGCTTGAAGAAGGACTGCTCTGAATCAGAGCTCAGACATGCCTACAAGAAGCTTGCCCTGGTTAGTTACTCCCGTACGTCCGTCCGTCCGTTCATTTCATCCATATCCATCGGCTGTATTCTGTGAAACGTAGGTGCATTTTACATGAGGCAGAGATTATTGGGATGATTATATATGTGATGTAGGAATGGCACCCGGATCGTTGTTCGGCGTTGGGGAATTCAGAGAGGGCGGTGGAAGAAGCAAAGGACAAGTTCCAGGCAATCCAACAGGCCTATTCTGGTATTCACGAACGAACAAACCCATTATTTATTCTCCTCTTCGTTTTTGTTTTCTGCATCTTACTGATTCAATCAAACTGGTATAGAAAAGTCAACGGTCTCGCATCTTATTCATGGAAATTATATATAGAAGAATGATATTGTGGGGTGCTTATGCTGCTGTTGTTATTTGTATGGTGTGTGGGGTTTGAGGGCAACAGTGTTGTCGGACACCAACAAAAGATTTATGTACGACATAGGAGTGTACGAGAGCGATGAGGACGACGACCACAACGTTGTGAGTTACTCATATCTCTTCCCTTCTTTCTTCCTCATCCTTCTTCTTATCAGTGTGTATGATTGGAAATCTGTAAAAAGTATCTCGATATCCGTAAACTCATCTTGAAATCTCTGTAAACTCATTTCTCCCAACGGATTCTCAAATTTATCTTGGATGATGCTAACCAAACTACTACCTTCCTCCCACCCCTTACTTTTCTTTTCTCTCTAAACAATTCTTATGAGACATTGCATGTGAGGTGTCTGTGTAAGAGACTTTGGTTCAATGAATCCGTTGGCCTCATCATATTCATATTATTGTGGGAGCTAGCTATCAATTTGGTCGGTCTGTATATATATCCATCGTTTCCATCAATTACTTTAAGCCTATTAATTAATTTCATTCACCAGAAGCCATCCTTTTCTTCTCCTGTATGTTGTCGATCGTTTCTTATATTTATAAATTATTTTTATGTTCTTCTTTTGAAGCATATTACTGTTCTCTTTGCATCAACTTTGTATTACTTTGCCCATAACCTTCGTCTTATTGAAAGCAATTCATAGTGAAAAGTCTCTTCACTTTTACATTTATGTCCAGATGTACTTTATAATTTATCTATTATATATAGTAATGTTTTTGTTCTTTTAAGCAAAGTGCTATGGATTTAACTTTAGACATTGATCAAGGAATAGCTGTGTTTGGTAAGCCCGTTTTGCTAACGGGTGTGCTTATCGAGACAAAATTCCTCTCACATAAACTACCTCGGAATCTGTATCCATTTTCCCAACGGGTTATCCAAACACACCCAATATTGTCTCAAGAAAAACAATGATTTCAGGTGCATCCTGCACATTAAAGTACTTGGTGGTGCATACAGCATTTTTGAAGTACTTTTATAGGTTCATCCAACATCTTATGAAGTATTTTTTTATACCTAGATGTTTTATGCAAAAAAAAAACATTTTAAGGTTCCAGATGCACTTAAAAAAAATATTTCAGAATGCTGGATGCACAAAAAAATTACTCTAGGGTGTTAAATGCACTTGAAAAATACTTCAAAATGCTAAACACACCACAAAATACTTCACTAGATAAATATGAGAAAATTGTTTAGAGTGTTGGATGCACATTAACCGGAAAAAAACCCAATATCAACTCTAAGTTGTCTTAATGACAAACTTATCCACTATGTTTGAATGAGGTCTTAGAGTGTAACCCACTAACATAGTTGTGTGAGTGCAGGGCATGAGTGACTTCTTGAACGAAATGGTGTCAATGATGAGCCAAACCAAGCCTAATGTGAGCCCTCTTTCTTCCTTTTTTTTTAATATTCATTATATATAAGCTCTCTCTTTTTTTTATCATTTATTTAATATTTAAATGCCTGCCTGTTCAACCGTCAAATTTCGCCCTCCTTGTGTTTTATTATTGTTGTTGGTTCCTATGTTTGTTTAGTGGATAAAGCTAATTATTAACTTTGTATCTATAACCTTCTGTCCACTCCTACGTAAATTGTAAATTGTAAATTATAAATTGCTAGGAAGCCCAGTCCCCGTGAGAAAATGATTTTGGGCTTCTGGGCCCATCAAATTGGTACCTATAAATTTGAAGGTACACTATCACATTACATCAAATGCTTTTTTTTTACCGACGGTCGGTTAGATCAAGTGGTAAACGACTTATTCCAGCTTAAGTAAGGTCTCGAGTTCAAATCCTTGTATATGCAGTAGTCACCGTTGGGAGACTCACCCATCATTTTCAGGTGCGCGACGCGGGTCGAATCCTGATTAGTCGGGGCGAAGCTCCGGAAACTGGACAGAAAAAAAATGTATTTTTTCCCATGGTGTTTAAATTCAGTACGTAACAATACCTAAGTTTATCCCGAGAGGGTACTTGCACGTGTAAAAGACATATCAATGAATGTTTTTTTTTTAAAAAAAAAAGTCCATCCAGCCTTCATCTTATAACAACATGGTTAAAGTAATGCATTTAATCTTTTAAATTCACATCAAGTTTCAATTTGATCTTTTAAATTTAAAAAGTACACTTTTAGTTATTAAATCTTAATACCGTTAATTTTATTTAATGAAAAATGATGACTCATCTAATGTAAATAGTGATTCAACAATTAAATGATGATAGAATATATTTAAATTTCAAGTACTCAATATAATCTTTTTTATATTTTAAAATTTGACCTTTTTTTTATGATTAATTAACAGTATAATCATAATTTAAATTAGATGGGTCATCATTTTTCATTAAATGAAATTAACATTGTTAAGACGAATGTACTAAAAATGTATTTTTTAAACTTAAGAGGTTAAATTGAAACTTATAAAAACTTAAAAGACTAAATATATATTTTAGCCTGACAACTTTGTGTTAAATTAATGTAGTGAATTGATATGAGTTATTTACTGTGAAATATCAAAATTGTCCCCAATAAAAGTTATTAGTTAGAAGGGTTTGGTTGTTTAGTTAAGAATTTTTATAGTTAATATTGTGCGCGCTCGCGCTGATCATTGACACAACAGGGAAATGGTGGAGAGGAGAGCATGGAGGAGTTGCAGCAGCTGTTGGAACAAATGTTTGAAGCTGATCATATTAATTCTTCTTCTTCGTACGTGAGTTTCAAAGCAACTCGTAATCCTTTCTATGACTTTGATATCAACAACGTTGTTGGAAGCTCCAAGGAATCTTTTCACTTCGATCATCATGCCTCCAATAACTTCTGTTTCCAGGTCAGTCTATGCTCATATATGCCTTCCCTTCCATTCTCCTAGCTACATCATACTCTACGTACGTATTCTATGTTCTCGATCTCAAGATTTAAAGAGGGTTTGTTTAGAATAAATATTT
>JANTPZ010010424.1:0-12874 GCA_025593235.1 Vachellia pachyceras | reverse complement strand
GATTTGTTTCCCTGTTCTCTGTCTCCTGCTTCCTGTGCGAATCAAAAACTCAAGCAAGCTGTTTTCCCTTTTTCCACAAGGGCACAACTGTCTTTTCACTCAACAAATTAATTCCACAATGGTTCCTTGGGACCTGTGGTTAAATATTCTAAACTTTGGGACCTTTTGTTAAATATGTGTGTTATGTGGGATTGCATTATAAATCTCCCTTTCATCTTTCGTATTCCTTTGACATCCATTGATCAAACATTCCATAATATTTCTTTATTTAACGAAAAAGTAAAATATTAGGTAATAACTTATAATAGGTTCACTTCTTTACCGACTTAATAAAAAATAAATATTAGGTAATTAGATATTTCCATATCTTGAACACCAAGTAAGAGCGATATAATGAAACTCTTCAGTGTACAGATATGCATGAACATGCAATAAAAAGCTGGCAAAAAAAAAAAAAAAGGTCTAACTAGCCGTTGCCATTTGAATGCGCTCCTGGCTGGCTCAGCTTCTCAGCACCGACCTACGCTCTTCTTCTTCTATACAGTACGGCCCTCTCACTCTCTCTGCTGTCTGATTCTCTCTTGATCTCGCCCTCTTCGATCCAAGCAAGACCCTTAAGATGATGTTCACTGAAGGTCTAGACGAAAGCGCAATCAAATGGATCAAGCAGGTTCTCGTCTTCTCCATTTTTCTCTCTCTGTGTGTTTCCTCCTTTTTCCAAACGGATCGTTCTTGAATTCCTTTGGAAATCATCCACTTTTAGTAATGCTTTTCATTTTTATCTTTAAGACATTCCCAGTTTTTCGTCTTCTTTTGAAGGTACACGTAGCTTTAAGTTATTTTCATGGGTGTTTTTGAAATGGGGTTTCTGTGTTGAATAGAAACCGAAGCGATTGTTTCCCCGTTTTCCTTTATACCATAGGGACTGTATGTTTAATGAATCATAACCACATCTAATGGGTCTTGCTTAAGTGCCTTTAGAACGAATTTACCTTTATTCCTTCTGTAATTTTATGCTTGTATCTCTTGAGTTACTCTGTTTTTTTATTTAAACCAAACTGTGGCTTTTCTGCTTTTGTTAATTTTAAATTTTAAATCATGTAATTTTATTTCTTTATGAGCCATTGAAGGATATCTGGTTGAATATTCTAAATGTTGATGTTTTTTCTAAGAACTGGAATCCTTCAATCAAATCGAACCTAAGGGTTATAGACAAATATGGTAACACGTCAAAATATATATTCTTCTGAAAGAAAGTGTCTGAGCATCTCGATTGTACGAGTGACTCTGTTTATTTTTCACAGGGAACAGAAGCAGGAACAGAAGAGCCTCGAATACGATCTCCTTTGACGGAGAAGCTTTCAAGCGAACGGTTCCCAAAATCTCCACTTAAATATGGTGGTAATGGTCTGAGTTCTCCTGTTTTGCCTCCATTAAAGTTTCACTCTGGTTTGATTCCACCTCATAGCCATGCCTTAGCTACTTCATGTGGCATGATCGCTGGTGAAAGTGAGGAAAGCATCGATTCAGTTTCAGATAGAGAGGACGAGAATTTATCTGACGGAGAAGTTTCTGTATCAAATAACTTGGATTACTCAGAGAGGCCAATTTCCCAGTGTTATGATGAGGAAGAATTGTTTGGTTATAAAGGGCTGAAACTTAAACCTAAGCTAGAAGGAAGCAATGGAATTCTGAAAAGTGGACTGTCAAATGAGAATCTCACGGTTGAAGTACCAGGAAGTAGTGTGAGAAGATTTACTGACGGCGAATTGGACTATAAAAGATGTGGTCAAAATCAAAAGAATTCGACCCCAATTGGAGGCAGTTATCTTCTAAAGAAAGTCCACTTGAGGAATGCCAATAATAGTAGCTATAATGACCTTGTGGAATTGGGAACTCCAAGTGCCCCTCCAATGATCGAAGTTGATGTTTCACATAAGAGAGATTCTGAAGGTTTGGCTATCAATGCCCATACCCCTAATGGTTCTTGGTTATCAAGAGATTCAGTGGATTGTGATGTGAGAAGTGTAAGTTCACATGAGTGGAAGACCAAGATTATAAATGAACAAACACAAACTGGGTCTTGGCCATCAAGAGAGTCAGTGGACAATGATGGAAGAAATGTGAGCTCAAATGAACAGAAGAACAAGACTCTAGGAGTCTCTGAAATCAGTGAAAGGTACTATTGAAGTCATTGTCTGACAAATTCCCATTTTCTTTTGTGTAACAAAATTTGGTGTCTTCTTGATCTTGTTTTATGCAGATCAGACAAAGTTTTTGCAGAAGATAAAGGAAAGCAAGCTACTCACTTATCGTACCACAATACCAGGTGCCGTTGACTCAACCTTCTATTTAACAATAGTCAAGTGGCTGTTTCTCAAAAATATTATAACATGCAAATTTTTAAATATAAGTACATTTCTTGATATAATGAAAATGTTGAATATCTTTGTAGTTGATTTTGACTTTAAGAAAGTTCCCGTCATGCTTCAAGATCTATTTTAAAGTGAGGTGATCAACTCAAATTATCCAGAAAGAGTTGTATGGTCTCTGATCTAACTAACTAATATGCTTTAACTAAAGCTGGCACTTTTCATGAAGCTGAAGTTGAATTCAGCTAAATGTTTTGCTTGTGTTCAATATATGATTAGTTTCTTTTTATTATTTCAAAACTCTAAATCTGATATGCTCTCCACTTTTTATGGCATGTTATCCATTGTAATTGCAATAGCCAGTATGCCTGGCAAACCCTTGTCACTTATGATGCCTGTATACGTTTGTGCCTACAAGCATGGGCTAAAGGTTGCCCTGATGCACCAGAGTTCTTACGAGATGAGTGCCTGGCTCTTCGAAGTGCCTTTGGGTACGTTCCCTTCCGTGTGCAATTAATATGAATTTTTCATATTCAGACTCCGTTTTGCTTTTTATGTGATTTCATACCTTCTCTGTAATTCTTTGACTCTATAGATTGCATGAGTTCTTGTTGCAACCTCAAGGTATAAGAAAACCTGAAGCTAGCAATCCGAGGAACTCAGACCAAATTTGCCCTTTGAAAGTGAAGAAGGTTGTTGGTAAAATAAGAGTGGAAAGTAATGCCATGATGGGAACTCTACTTCATAATAATTATGTTTGTTCTAGATATTCACATGGATGGCATATTTATTGTCTCATTTAAACTTTCAAAAAAGATCTAACCATAGTGTTCTTAGAATTGCTAAAGTTATGTAATACACCACTAAGCTTTTTAAGGAATTTCAGTAAGGAAACTTCGGGTTATATCAAGGCGAAAGCTTAGAAGCACATTTTCACAACGAGGGGCAAATTACATGCAAGCAGGGGTGGTTTACGTTCGACATGTTTCATCACTTGTGAAAAATGGCATAAATTCTAAGAAGTTGATCCCGTTCTCATTGACACCAGAAGGTTAGTGCATGTGAAAACATCTGTTGTCTACTCGCATATGTAGCAAATTCTGCTGAACATTTCTATATTTCCTTTCACTTTAGTTCGTGTTTAGGAATCATTTTAACCTTGATATGCTCTGGTCATTAAAAACAAGCAATTAGAGATAATGGGGGAGCAATTGTTCATCCCTTACCTCAAAAGCTTGACCTTCATATGTCTCATTATTGCAGAGCCACTATCATGTCTGATCCAACTTAGGAGTTCAACCGAAGAAACTGACTCAGAAGCAGACTCTACTGTTTGCTTGCGCCCTGGAAGTGGAGAATGCCATGATGTGTAAGTTGCCTTTGTATTTTTTTTCCACTTTCAACTACACAAATTGTTCATTATTGGAGAATACCATGACTAGTAAAACATAGAGAAGTCGGTGAAGCTTGAAGGTTTTAACAAATGCATCTTTTCACAGAAAATGGTGATAAAAAATTGTATTATTATGAACAACCTAAACAATCAATTATATATATGAATTTGATGATGATTTGGAAGTCAGATGAATTATGCTTTTTTTAAGTCTAAATTAAGATCTTTAATTTAACATGTAATTTTCTAATTTTTCTTGGGAGCTAAACTTGTGCACTAAACATAGGTATCTAATTATTGTATCTAACATGGAACTTGATTTCTAAACAAAGTTTATGTTTTAATGTTTGAATAGTCTCCAATGAATTTTGTTCTATTCAAAATCTCCTAGGTGATCTTATACTCTCATTTCTAATTCAGTTTCCCAGATAGCCAGGGGGATGCTTTGCTTATAGAACTCCAAGATTCAAAAAAGGCGGTCCATGGTCATGTTAGAATACCAATTTCATCTCTTAGTGATAATCCCGTATGTGATCTACTATCTCGTTACCGTAAGATATTATTACTCTTATACTTGCTTCATTTCCATGTGGATGATCAATATACCATTTGTACAGTGAGAGAATTCGATGGTGGCCAATATATCAAGATGAGCATGAATGCGTTGGGAAGATCCAGCTCTCTCTCGGTAGCACAATGGCAAATGATGAGAACAACCATATAAAGGTTCTCTCCCAACCAAATTAACTTAAACAGTATAAATCTTGTCTTTTGAATATTTTCCTTTCAATTAACTTAAGAAGACAGCTGTGCAGTTGAGACTTGAGAACAGTAACAACATTGATCTTACGTAATATAATCAAAGGACATTATTAAAGACTGAAACCTGAGCCTATAACATTCAAAGTATGTTGTTAAATCACACTATATTATTCTTTATTTTACCGGGGGGAATTAGCTTTAGAGACTTGCACCTTGTCTAGTATGCATAGTTTGGCATTTTATGCCAATTTCAAGATAGAAAATTGGCCAAATTTGATGAACTAAATAACTAGTTTGGAAATTTTAAGACTTAATCACAGTATGACAGCATAGATAAGAATTTGAATAGTAAATACCAAAATAAGAAGTTCTCTCCTGGGTTAAATTCCATGTTTTCATATTATAATGCAGAGTGGTCCTGTTGTAGAAACTTTAGCTTATGATCTATTGCTTGAGGGTGTGCTGCGTGCCCAGCAATTCCATTCCCGAAACTTGAGGATAAATGGTCCTTGGAAGTGGTTGTTGGATGCATTTGCGGAGTACTATGGGGTTTCTGACTCATAAGTTGAGGAAATCAAGACATGAAACTTCCAAATATTTGAATTAGTCGTTTCTGTTTTCCAATAACTAAATTAGTCCCTCCAATCTTGCAGATATTTTCTACTAGTCATGAATGTGGCCTCTCCAACCAAGAATTGCTTAGAGCTTGTTAGGGAGTTACTTTTGCCACTATTAAAGGCCAGGACTCAGAAGAGTTTGACCAGAAAAGAGGTAAGCTATTTTACATATTTTCTTTTGGTGCAAATTATTAGATCAATGATGATTATTAATTTAGTTTTTATTTTTTATTTTAGTAGTTTTAACACTTGTGAATTAGTTAGACTGTCTAGATTACTTGAACACCAAGTGAGAGTTGGAACTTCCTACTTTTATTGTCACGAGACTTGTATGACATAATGATGGAGACTTGGTAACATTGAATAGAATGGGATGCTCAATAGAGTATTTAAGTGGGTTGGTTCTTCCACATCAATAGCTAGCTTTTGGAGTAGGGTTCCTCATCCTACTTAGGTACCCATCAATTGGTATCAAAGCCTGGTTAACGATCTCTCTGGAAATGGCTACCCATGGGGGGTTCTGCAATCGAGTGAAGCCGCTAAGATGTTGGCTTTCCATAAGGGGAAATTGATGGAGAATTGGCTGTATGGGATACCAAGGCCCATATTGAGTATAATGGGATGGTCAATGGGGTATTTAAGTGTGTTGGTTCTCCTACCTTAATAACTAACTTTTGGAGTAGGGTTCCCCATCCCACTTAGGTACCTATCACATACATTGTTGTTTGGCTCCCAATTTGACACCCTTACTAATTAAAGCTTTAAATGAAACAAGGCTTAAGAAGAAATCAAAATAAAAGTAGACGATTAAATACCTAGGTTTCAGTTTCAATAAAATCAAATGAATTTGGGTATAAAACATGCTTCCTATAAAATTCTTGATTCTATCTTGGTTCCATACCTCAAAGCCGAAAGGACATACTTCCAAAAACTCAATCAAAGAAGCAAAACCCGTTTTATGGTGGTTGGCCATTGCTAAGAATCTTTGGATGCAACCAATTCCTTTTGGACAAACTTTCCTCAATCCAAAAAATGTTGGCCATAGCTAAAGGTGTTTTAACTGAGGCCAAAAGCCTTCTAGGCAAGCTCTCCTTTACCATAGTCTTACCCTTGGCATTATTACTTTTTGTTCCACATCCCTAACTACCTTTTGGAATGTATCTACTAACAAATTTATTGGTTTGTTCTTGCAGAGAAATATGCTTTTAGACTGTGAAACTCAAGTTGAAAGCCTTCTCCGTAATGTTTTCGAGAACTACAAATCATTGGATGAGAACTTGCCAACAGGCTTAACTGATCATTTGGGTCCAACAATCAATTCAGCAGCACCAGCACTGGCTCCTGTTGTACAAGTGTACACACTTCTTCATGATATTCTTTCTATAGATGCCCAGACTATTCTTAGAAACTATCTGCAGGTAATTTGCGGTTAGTATCCCCATAATTCGTGCACTTATTCATCATAACTTGTATCACAAATGCATATGTGTGCATGTATCCTATTCTCCAATAAGATGCACAAACATTCATTTACTTGTTCAGCCAAATTTCAACCTCTGATTTAGAATTGCACAGAATTTCTCAGGTTCAGTAATTATCAGCTCAGGATATAGAAAGAAAAATGCGCCATGTTTATACAGATAGGAGAAACTTATTAAACATTTTTGGGTTTTGGCAGCTTCTTTTCTTTTAATCCAGTAAAAAGAAGTCTAAATGAAAATTTAATTGTTTCTAGACTGCAGCAAAGAAGAGGTGCAGGAAGTACATAGCAGAGACTGATGAATTTGTGTCAAACAACTCTGAGGGTTACCTTGCGGATTCTATTACCATCTCTACGGCTTACTTAAAGATGAAAAACCTGTGTCTATATGAGCAATGAAATTCAGGCAGATATGAAGATCCATGGCCAGAATATACTCCCAAGGTATTTGGAAAAGTTTTGCAAAGGACCCCTGTTAGATAAATTGACACAGTTCAATGACCTCACATTGCACTCTTCACCATTTTCTAACTCTTATCAATAAATTTCAGTTCAATTGACCTGACAAACATCACAGCATCCGTTTATAGCACCGAGCTATGTAACAGGCTTAGAAGTTTCCTATCTTCTTGGCCACCAGCTTGTCCACAGCCACATGTAAATGAACTTCTAATTGCAACTGCTGATTTTGAACGGGATCTTGAGTTATGGAATATAGGGTATGAATGAAACTTCTCTCTTAGCAACTATGACGTCCAATAACAACAAAACATTAGATCCTTCACATGGAAGTACAGTATCTGCAATGATAGGATGTCAGAAAAGTAGGGAAGCAGTTAATGGAATTATTTTTATTATTTAATAGGTAGTGGGTCAGTTTTTAAGAGCATTATCATATTGTTACTTAGTGGGAGTTAGTTGTTTAGTTAGTGGGGGTGTTCATGGGTGAGTCATGTTTATGGGTCCTAGAATGTAGGGAATTAGTTGCATTTCTATTATTATAAATAGCTTGGCTTACTGTAATATTGTTTTATCGATGAATTGAAATCAGAATTTATATTGGGTATTGGAGATCCTCCTTTACTTTAAGCTTCTTTTATCTCTCAATTGTGAGATGCTTGCAGTTGAGGGAAATTAGGAGAGACTGATGGGTTTCTAGATCCTGAGAACTCATCATTTGAAAATAATTCCATTAACTGCTTCCCTACTTTTCTGGCATCCTATCATCTGACATGATGTATTTCCTTGTCCAGTTCCCCTCAGGGAGGTGTAGACCCCAGAAATTTGTTCCATAATTACATCCTAGTCTGGATTCAAGATATGCAACTTTGTTTACTTGATCTTTGCAAAGCAGAAAAGGTAATCATTCTCAGTTTAAGGAGTTAAGCAGTTATGAAAACTTAAAGCATACAGCAATGACGTTTCCTAAATGATACAACATTGTTGGAAATCAGATCCTTCCCATGGAAGCACAGTATTCATTCTCTGTTTGGATTGAAATGACTGCTACAAATGAATGTACCATGGTCTGGAGTAACCACAAACCATTCCACTTCTCCATTCGCTGAGGAAATGTATAAAAATATCAGAGACAACCTCGAGCTATATGAGGTGGTAATCAACAGATGGCCTCAATATTCACTTTATTTGGAAAGTGTAAGTTCTAAACTTGACACCACATACATATGAATTGGACAAAAATAATCTGCATATAGCAAACGTTTGTCCTATTTTTCTATAGCTTTATTTCTAGTTTCAACTAATCTGTTTTTTTTTTGTTTGGGGTATGGGCACCACTTTCCTCTCCAATATTTACCCATTATTATTTCTCCAAGCAATGTGGTTTTCAGTTTTCACCTCTTGGCATAGAGTGGATAAATGGTAAATTTCTTTCAACTTATAATAATTTGATTTTCCATTTCCAGGCTGTGGCAAATATTGAAAGGGCAATTGTGAAAGCCCTTGAGAAGCAGTACAATGATATTTTACCTTTGAAAGATAGCATCCCCAAGAGACTTAACTTGCAAGTTCAAAAGCTAGCAAGAAGACAGGCAATGCCTGTCTATGTGGTTCCAAATCAAGTAAGTTCTTTGTATGCTTACTTTTCTAGGCCAGGGTTTTTGAGTGGCTTTGTGGCAAAACTCAAATTTCATTAAATTCATTTATTCACACATATAGTATTTTGTTTCATTCAGTTGGGAATTTTTTTGAACACCATCAAGAGGATTCTTGATTTCCTACATTGTAAAGTGGAGGACATCTTAAGGTCCTGGGCATCCTGTCTGCCAGCCATGGAGGATAAGAAATTACCCTTCGGGGAGCAGATAAATGGAGTCACTGTTTTATTGAGAACCAAATACAAAACTTACTTGCAAACGGTAATAGGGAATCTTGTTAACAATGTAAGTTCACTCAGAATCAATTTCCTCCTTTGGCAAGCTTTCACATCTAAGACCATAATCCATTTGCCGCCATAAAACGCTTCTTCTAGTGAAGCATATTGTCATTCTGCAAAAGATACACATTGTTTGGATTCAATCCTTCGAAAGCCTAGCATCTCCTTTTAGTCCCTCAAAAGTATTTTTTTCTCAATTATGTCTTCACATGAAACCCGTGTAGAGATTATCTTTTTGTTTTTTTTATATCTACCGTTTATAGATGATGAACAAATGTGATGTTGTACTCAGTGTGAAAGCAATCACATCAAATGATTATCTTGCCTTGAAACGTGACATGAGCTAAAAATCTACAATTGGATGTACAGTCACATGAACCAGCCATCCATTGTCACGGTTTCACATTAGTTAGAAACAGAGCGACAAGTGAATCTGCTTGTGACTAAATATGTAAGACCTCTAATTTGCTTAGATACAAACTAACTGAAGCACAAGACTGAAAAGGATTTTGGAGGAAACAACGGAACAAGATGGAGAGGCTGAAATCCGTGAGAGAATGCAATCGCTGAATGCACAACTCATTGATTCAATCTCCAACCCGCGTGAAGTCTTTAGTAGCAATCAGATCTTCATTGCAACTTGCCGTGGATTATGGTATAGAATGGGACAGGTGAACAAGATTTTTGCATATTATTGTTTGTCATATCAACATGATTTGCCTCTAATTCTTTTCTGTTGATTTGTGTCAGATTGTTTTGAAATTTTTGGAAGGAAGGAAAGAGAACAGGATATGGTACAATGGATCTTACTATGCTCTTGGGGTAAGTTGTTCAAGTCAAACGCCTCTGTGCTTAAGTTTGCTAGCCTTCATTTACAGCCTCTAATTATATCTCAATAATTAGTCAAACGCCTCTGCTATCTTGCTAATCAATAATTCAAGAGTAGATAGACAGATAGTTTTTCAATTAAAAAACACATCGATTGTTAAAAAGGAGCCACATTAAGGAAGTATTCCTAACGAAAATCTTCAGAAATTTGGTCTAAAAAGACCAAAAAAAAAACAAGAAGTTTGCTCCGGTATCATGTACCCACCCACCTACTTTAAGTTGGAGAATTTATTGAGACCTGGACTAATCCGGCTCATAAAGGCGGGAAAGCTCTACCGTTAAGGTAGCAAAAATCTACTACCAATTATTTAACATTGTTGCGTTTTAAAGCTCTCGTGTTTACTTTGGAGAAAGCATTAAAAATGCTGAAATTGTAAACAGCGTCAAACTTACAATCTTCTACTTACAGAGTATCTTTCACACCATTAGACTACAAAACCATTAGCTAACCTTCAAACGAGTATATCTCTTTTTTCTTTGCTTTTAAAAAAACAAATTAAGTTGTTTGATTCGCGACATTAACCCACGCTTAGTTGTTTGATTGAGCAGATATTGGATGACACCTTCGCTTCCCAAATGCAGCGCTTAAGAGGGAATGTGCTGTAAGAAAAGGATCTTGAGACTCCTCGATCAGTGATAGAAGCCCGATCCATTCTTTCTAAAGATGCCACAAATGTGTCTGATCCATCCACCTTCTTCTATGTGTAGCAGATCTCTCCCTTCATAAGTTTCCTTTATACATTTTTCGTTTTTTTCCTCACAAGACAAACATATTCTTTTTGCATGTAAATGTAACAAATAAATGCCTATTGTTTATATATATATATATATAGAGAGAGAGAGAGAGAGAGTTGACCAAAATTAGCTTCTTCTTTTTTTATACAAAATTAGCTTCTTTATGTTGGAAGCGATGTTCAAATCCATCTCCGGCCCAAAAGTGACATTGAACTCAAACGATTCATTTTGAAATTTTTTATTGATATTCTTTTTACAAATTTCTCATTGATGTTAATGATATTTTACAAACTTTTCTTCCCACAAGTCTAAATTTTTGGCTAAAATACTCTAGAAAGAGTGGTTAATAAAACGTATTGAACATAATTGAATTAAAATGTGTATTCTGAAAATAGAAGTCAATAGTTTGAAAAAAGAAATTATATTATTTGTTTTTTTTCCATTACATATGACTTGTTTTAGTAATTTATTCATAAAACTCACATGGCCATAAAGTCCAGCCCACCCACAATTTTTCTTTTCAAAATTGTCAGAATTAAACATAATCAGAATAAATAATTTCATTAGAGGCCCCAATTTACCTCTTGATAATATCTAATAAATTGATTCCTTAAATTATAAAATATTGGCCAATATACATAGTTATATAAAAAATGCAAATTAATCTTTTGATCTCTCAATTTTTGACTCGGTTGTAATTCACTTCCTGAATTTCGATTCGGTGAAATTTAATCCCTCTAGTTTTAACTCAATTATAACTTAATCCCTAAACTTTGACTTACTGCAACTCAGTCCCATTATTTTAACCATTTTATAATTTAATTCTTATATTTTAGAAAATAAATTATAGATAGAAAAAACCTATTTGTTGGTATCTATATTTTTTTCAATTTTCAATTTGATACCATTGTGTTTAATTAATTTATTTATTTTACTTTTTTTACTATCATTAACTCTTGTAACTTTGTTCTCTTAACACAATCAAACCATATATAAAAGCCAACACTACTAACAGAGTATAATTAAAACATTTAACTATGAAAAAAGAATACACATGAACCAAATTGAAAATTGAAGAAAAATACACGCATCAACAAATTGATTTTCCCTCACATATATATATATATAATCAAAGGTCAAATGCTAAATTATAAAATGGTTAAAATTATAGAAACTAGATTGCAACAAATAATTAAAGTTTAGTGACTGAATTACAATTACAATCGAGTCAAAGTCCAGAGACTGAGTTACAACCAGATTAAAAGTTGATCAAAAGATTAATTCTCCCTATAAAAAAAATGAAAAGGCACATGTAAATATATTGTAATTAATATATAATCAGATATTATTCTTAGGGGATCGGTTATGATTATTATGAGATTATAGTCATTAATAGTATTTATTAGTCATTAAGAGTATTCAAGTCTGATGCTCTTACATTGTATATAAATTCCCTCATCTACGTATGAAAAATACAAGCTATTCAGTGTATCTCTTTACATGGTATCAGAGCCAGGTTCCGATCCTGGGACTTGTGGGTTATGGGCCCACCACGCTTCCACCACCCTTACTAGTGCTCTCATAAGTAAAGGTCAATCCGATCATCGTCCTCCGATTCACAAAGGAGCCTCCCGGTCAGGGGGAGCTTATCTGGACTCTAGTGGAGTCACCTGCTATTACTGTAAGGAACCAGGCCATACCAAGCGCACGTGTCACAAGTTGCAGAACTGACAACAGAGAACTACCTTTGCACATGTTACATCGTCTAATGATGACAGGGTTACTATTTCCGCTACTGAATACGCCAAGTTCTCCAAGTATCAGGAATCTCTGACTTCTACAGTAACATCATCGCCGCCGCCACCAAGTGCTCTTGCCACCACAGGTAATACTGCTACCTCTCTTGTCTCTTCTTCCTCGAAGTGGATCGTAGATTCTGGCGCCACTGATCACATGACAGGTAACCGTCATCTCTTTTCTACTTATAATACTTATGATACACTTTCCAGTATCACCATTACTAATGGCTCCTATTCCCGTGTTCTTGGTTCTGGCACTGTTAAGCCCACTCCTTCTATCCAATTATCATCGGTGCTAGATGTTCCTGAACTTGCTTTCAATCTTCTTTCCCCCAGTAAACTTACTCGTCAATTGAATTGTTTTGTCTCACTATTTCCAACTTATTGCTTGATACAGGATCTCACGATGAAGATTATTGGTAGAGGCTATGAA
>JANTPZ010010423.1:0-14041 GCA_025593235.1 Vachellia pachyceras | reverse complement strand
GGCATTGCTTGGAGTTGGGAGAGTAGCAGCAGGGTTATGTTGTCAAGAATGAGAGATATATGGAGCAGTTTTTACGTGGTGCGTCTTCTGATATATAACGATAATCAAACTTGAAATTTGATGGGAGGAAGTTGGCTAAAAGATGCCCTGGAATCCTATGCCAGTATTTGCATTCTGGTTTGATTATTGATAGGATCGAGAATCTGGATTTGTCCTCATTGTGGATTGACTTCTTACCTGCTATCATTTCTCAGTTATCATTGCGACCATGATAACAACAAAAAACAAAGCTTTACAAGTACCTTGCTATTATTTTTCTCTCGAGTGCTTAGCCTTGCTGTCCTCACACCCTCCCAATTCCTGATTCCTGAGTTTAAAGGGCAGGCTCTACATTTGTAAAATTACAAGGAAGACCAAACCCATAACCTCCCATTTTCAAAGAAGCTTACATACCACTAGACCACAAGGTTATTGGTTAATTCCTTATTCTTAATCAAGTTCTCAGCACATTTTAGTGCAGTCATTAAGGGCATGCTACACATCTGAGAGTAATTACTAAAGGCGAAAATTCTTTCATTATATTCTACTCATTTTCCAAAATAAGATGCTGACATATGCGTCTAAGAGTATTGTAATGGTTTCACGGTCAGAAGATTTCAACAGAGATGTCTCTAAATATGTAGACATTTGGAGTTGGGAGTGCAGGTATGTCATCCTTGTTCATCGCACTATAGCGTAAAGTAAAATTGTCTTGTAGTTGAAGGCATATCACACTAGTTTTGCCTTTTGTACGTTTTTTTAAAATTTAAAGATGAGCTGGTAAGAGTGGTATTGGTACTGTGTGATAGACAAGATGGACTTTTATGAGAGCCATGATGAAGATCTTTAGTTATAAAGTCAAATGCTGTCATGATTGCTTAAGCGAGAATTGAATCAGGGCAATCACCGAAACCGAATAGTACATGCACATGTCTCCAAAATGTTCCGCGGCAGAGAAATTAGGAGTATCATGATCAGCTTAATTACCTGTTTTTGCTTCATAATTTGTACTTTATCCTCCATGAACCAATCATGGCTTTCGAAGTTTGGCGGAAGGAGGGGTGAGAGAATAATGGTGACTTGTTTTAACTTCAATTTTTGTTTTTTTGTTAAACAGGTTTATTTTTCTGATTAAGGTGGTTCTATTTGAAATACTATCCGGCATTAAATGTTGGTAGCTCTCCCGATGGGAATTCGCACTCAAATTCACCATGTTGTAATTTGTAAGGGACCAGCCCCGCAAGTCAAAGGTGGGTGAATGGATCAATGACCGGGGCCTTTGGGACTGCATCAGATGTGGAAAAGCACATGCAGATGCAAAGCACCGAGGGGGTACTGGATTGACGAATTAACATTATTAAAGTCTCTTTTAAATGCGTTCAATACCACTTTAAATAATATTTACCTCTTCAATTAAAAGATATATGTGTTTTGCAAATAAATAAAACAGCAGGGAGTCCAGAGGACTAGTTCTTCCCTATGGCTAATGTCACCCCATGACTAAACTTCTAGTTGAAATGTTGAATTGGTGAAAGATAACTAGTTCGTCGTCGTTGTTCATTACCAGAAAGTACATACAGAGAGTTTCAGATAATGAATTAGGGGTTTGATCATTTGTCATGACCAAGGTAATACATCCCAAAAGATCATACAACAAGTTGTTATTGTTTCCGATGCTAGAAATGCTATATCGTTATAGTCTGATATTACCTTGAGAGTACCCAACCTTCATTTTATCGCAAAATCTCAATATGTGTGAGTGGATAGGAGAAAATAGCGATAATCTAAAACTAAAAAATCTTTAATCTCTCAGACGCGTAGGGATTCCCCTTTTGGCTTCTCACCAGCCACCACCTCCTAATATTCACCACTAAATTGTCATAAATTAATCATGCTTGCTATACATCGAGCCTTGATATAGATGTCAAGTTTGTGGGATATATGTTACTTAAGCCCATTATTAGCATATCAACTTTTCTAAATCCTTTAGACCAACATAATTGGAGCCCTTGAATGATGCCAATGACTTCTGTCACAGTTGGAGGAATTGATGTGAGATTGCAACTAAACCCACTTATTCAATCACCATACGCATCATGGATAAATCCACCACAAACGCTACTATCAAGTCCAAGCACTGATGCATCAAACTCAAGGTTAACATAGTCGGTTCATTTGGTGTTAATACCTTGAGGTATATGAGGTTCCCTGCATAGAACCCATGTCGAGCTACTAGATCTTGGTCTCCACATGCACGAAAGAGACTGGACTGAGCATTGCTATAATCCTTGTGTTTCTCCTCCCCAAATAGCTCACTGCATCTGTCCACCCCTATGTCCCAACAAGTATATTCAAAGAGACTAACCAATTGAACCTTCTTCATAAACTCTCTTTCCGCTACCTGTTTGAGATTCCAACTTAGCCAATCTGTATCCTGTAATGTAGTGAACATTTCCCAAAGAGAAGGCTTGACTACAGATATCAAACGATCTCTGACATTCACACAATCTCTAAGTAGGTGCATCATATCCTCCTCCAGGTTACATCCAAAAGGACAATTAGTAGTCTATGTAATTCCCAACCGAGCTCTATATTGCGTTGCGAGAATTCTACCATGAGCTAACATCCACATGAAGAATTTGATCTTCTTTGACCCCTGCCATTTCCAAATGATCTTCCATGTAGAGTCTTCACATCTAGAGGTAACTGCAAAAAGAAACTGATGTACAGAATGTATAGTGAAACGACCATTAGTGGATGACCACCAATAACACAACACTCTCCTCTCTCCCCATGCCGGGGGGTAAGCACACACGATTCAATCAATGATATGAGGATGAAACCACATTCCCAATTGTTTCTATCCCACTCTCCCGTAGAGTCCACATAATCAACTATTCTTTCCATCCTATCACCAAAGACTTCAGAGCCAGGGATTAGGTCGATCAACGAGCAGTTCCTCTCAAACCAGTTATTAGACCAAAAGGAAACAAATCTTCCATTGGGTGTGCATTGTTGGAACTTGTTAATGCTTTTGGGCCTGAGGAGTCACCAATACCTTGCCCACGAGCTGCATCAAAATCAATGCCTTTTTTGTTGATTATGGACCCAAATATAAGTTGATAGGCTCTCCCAGCTTGCTTTTTTTCATTAATGGAGAAACGACTTTGGGCCTAATAACTACTGCCCCTTTTTGCTACCCCTTCTACTATCTTTTGGGGTTTTTCCAAGTCTTGGGCTTGAGTCTCCAAGATTAAAATCCACATTAATCTCCATGGGTCCAAACGTATCATCCACCTTGTTCTTATCCGCCCCTTACTTCTTTTTCCCTTCCTTGAGCACCTGCGTCACATCATCCTACCCACGACTACGCTGTATTAGGTTGTTCCAGGTGGAGAAATTCCTCTCCCATTACAGTATATATCCTGTTCCTTTTAAGTTTTAACCTCTACATTGAATAATGATCAGCTATGGGATTTTAAACTATCGGAAATGCAGGGGGTCGCAGCCAACCCTCACATCAAAGGTGAATATTCAATGGCTAGATTCCTTTTTTAGGCCACTACGTGCTTAAAATTCCAGAGTCTACGTTATAGATTAGAATTTCCAGATGAAATGATTGGTGTTCTGAAATCATCGTATGCTCCTTGCTGCTCATTCAACGTTGTTTTCATTGTTACTTATTATTAACGTTAGTCCCTTTTGATTATAAATACAGCACTAAATTATTAATTCAATACGATCAAGAAAAAATTTGCTCAGTTAATTATTCGTCATCATTGTGCCAAAAAACTTGTGTCACTTTTGCTAAAGTATTCCTCTTTTCACAGGGGTATTAAATGCAAGATAAAAAGAAAATAAGAAGTAATATGAAAATGACTAGCATGGTTAAAAAAAATTAAATGAGGGAGACAACAAAGATTGATGTCTTATGTTGATAATTTAAAGTTAAGATAAAAAAAGACTAATTTAATTATTATATGTCAAAGTATATTTAAATATTAGTTATTTAATATACTTTTCTTATATTTTAAAGGTTAATAATATTTTATTAACATTTAATTATATGACCAC
This sequence comes from Vachellia pachyceras, assembly GCA_025593235.1. NCBI lineage: Eukaryota > Viridiplantae > Streptophyta > Magnoliopsida > Fabales > Fabaceae > Vachellia > Vachellia pachyceras. The sequence goes on along the minus strand of JANTPZ010010423.1, from coordinate 9,928 downwards.
CGTGTAAATTTATTCAGTAATCATTTTTTGTTAAATAAAATAAAGGTTATAAGTGTGCAAAAGTGTAGCCCAATTCAACTCAATCAAGGTTATTATTTGATTTAACCAGACAAGTTATATATTCAAAAAAATTATTTCTTATTTCTATCCATCCTTACGTACAACGTATATAAGCCCATGGTCTCAGCTCTCCCCATTCAAGCTTCGGCCACCATTTACCGTCTTCTTTGCTGCCCCTCCACCAAAGAACCAAGGATGAAGAGATCAGAGACCATCCTTGTGTTGGGTCCATTTGGATTTAGAGTTGTCTTCACCAGTGTGCCTAGAGTCATGGTGGAATGGTTTCTTAATGGGAAGGGAGTATTTGAGTATTAATGAAGTTATAGGCACAGAGTTGTAGAGTTCTGGCTAGTTTAACGGTTTGGTTTTTTAGTCTAGTTTAGTTGTGAAGAATGGAGCTCTTGAGCATTACTTTGCGTACAAGAAGCTTGACATTGGATGAAAGTAGTCTGAGTGTTCATGATCATAAGGTTTTTTCTATTTCTTCTTCTTGAAGCTGCCAAATGATAGGACTCTGCAGATAACAGCATGAAAATGACAATGAAAGATAATCTCAGACCCAAGCTTCAGCCACCATTCGTCGCCTTCTTTGTGGCACACTTTTTTTAATCCACTCTCACTTTTAATTGTGTTTACCGGTTTCCTTTTTTAAAAAATAAAAAAAAATCAGAATATTGGGTTTTGGATTACCTGACTGCCGTTGAACCTAAGCACTGGTTCATACTGAACCAAATTGGAAACGAACCATAAAACAGATCTTTGAGTTAGACTGGTTTGATCCATTATGTCCCGTTTGCAATCATACTACTAACGTTAACAATAAGAGATTAAAAATGTAATCTTCAAAATGCCGTTAACTTAAAATTATAAAAAATATATGTGTGTTTGAAAATTCATATAAAAAAAAAATTTATAAATTTAAAAATGTTTTTACGAATTTATTGACCTTTCTTACAAATTTTAAAATGTTTTTGTTTAAAGGCAACTGTACAGTTTGGAAAAAGGTTTTCCAACAGCAGTGTAGCTGTATAACAGTTAACAGAGGATACTCGTACACGATAACGCCTCGGAAACCTATTTCCGGTGCCGCCAGGCGCAGCAATTTCCTTACGCGGCCGCCTTTGGTTCGACAAATATTGTGTACACACAACAAGGAGGCCGCATGGGATTGAAGCTCCCGATTTCACCACCAGGGCGCATAGGCTACCAGGTCAAAATAAAAGGGCGCATAGGCTACAGCCTACACTTGCGGTGGAGCCCGCGTTGAGGAAGCATATCTGTCCATATAAATAATCGAAGTGTCGGCTTTCGAATTTTCTCATTTTTTCACAATCTTGGAGCTCCCTCTCCATTCCCTGTCTTCGGAGCTATTTCTATCTACCTCCGCCGGTTGATGGCATCCCAAGCCAGCCTTCTCCTTCAAAAGCAGCTAAAAGGTTAGCGGCGACAGAATCCCTGACTCCGCTTTTGTGTTGCTATTATTAATCTGTTGATAGGCGCAAAGGGTTTCTCTTGGATTTTCCGCGGTGTTTTAATTCATCTTCTGCTGGTTTCAGATCTTTGCAAAAACCCCGTCGACGGGTTCTCCGCCGGTTTAGTAGATGAAAACAACATATTCGAATGGAGCGTCACGATAATTGGACCTCCCGATACTCTTTAGTAAGCGCATATAACAATTTTCTGTCGTCTCTTATAAAAAATATGATTTCCTATTGTAAATTGGATTTTTATGTCTCCCCAGTATATCCAGTCATAATTTTTTTATTGGGTATTTCTGTTAAGTGTGCGGATGGGCTTTGGTTTCCGGAAGATAATACTTTCAATTGCTTACGGGGCCTTTTCAAGCCTGGGTCGCAGTGCTTCAGTCTTGGTGATTCTCAATGGCTTTTAATTTTAAGATTTCTTCTTCTGTACCCCTATGATCTTGGGTTCATCAAGATAGTAATTGCATGAATCCCTTGTTTTTGTTTGTCTATTTAATTAAGAGATTGTGGGGAAGAGCGAAAAGGGTTGGGGGTAGCAGATGGAGTACTGGATTTTCAAAGTCGTATTGACCCTCACTAGATGATTAGAGAAAAGGGATGACGTTCTGATAAGGGGAAACGTGAAGAAAGTAATTTAGACGAAATTGCTTATAACTGTATCAAACTCCTTGCTATCTTTCAAACTCTCAAGATTGGTACTTAGATTCATTTGCATCCATCAGATTGTCTTAATGTGTAGGTTCTTTGTGAATGTTCGAAGATGCTTCTAACTCATCACTCTGCTTGTCTCTTGTTGGTTGAGTTCTGCTGATTGATATTTGTGCTCTTTCCATTTTCCTTTTTGGCGTCTGAAAGTTACTGACAACTGCTTTGCTGTTTTGCAGTGAAGGGGGATTCTTCAATGCTATCATGAGCTTTCCATCAAATTACCCGAACAGCCCACCCTCAGTGAAATTCACTTCAGAGATATGGCATCCAAATGGTTGGTTTTGGGGCTTTTTTGTTTGGGGACTCAATGATCCTTGTTTAATTAAAATGACACATAATAAACTTATATTGCTGTTTCATTTGTAGTATATCCTGATGGACGGGTTTGCATATCAATTCTTCATCCTCCTGGTGAGGATCCAAATGGATATGAACTTGCAAGTGAGCGCTGGACACCTGTTCATACAGTAAGTGACAATATAAAACCATAATCTTTCTTTCCATATACCTTTTTTCCCTTAAGGAAAAGGAATATGGCATTGTGCCTTTCATTATCAAGCTGGCGGGTGGCCTTGCTTTGTTTTTGTTGACTCAGTCAAACCGGCGCTTGGTAGTAGATTTGATATTAGCACAACTACAGTTTAACATATGTAGGCTCTTGTAAAATAATTAAAGCTTGAACAATGTGATTTCTGGAGATGTGCTAGAAACTCGCTATATATTGTAATTATTTTACTGGTATCAATTGGCTGGTTGATTATGCAAATCACATGCGATGTGTCGGTGAGGTTTGCTTGTCAATGTTCTCATGCAGTACCAGCATTGCATATGATGCTAAGTCAGAGAGTTGTGAACCTATTCTTAATATGCATATTTCCTTTACTTGATATGCCAAGCCCAAGTTACAGGAGATGCCAGTGCTGTGAATTAATTATCCAAAAAACATCTGTCATCACCCATCTGGCAGGAAAGTTTTGCACTTGACGTTTTAGCTAATCTCTAGATATATTCAGATTGAACGTCACATGAGTTGCATATGCGATTTATATATACCTACTTTGTGATTTGTGACTGTTTTAAGATTTCTGCCCCAAAAAATGGGGGAAAATGATATTCTAAGATCAAAATTCCACTGTTGAAATGATAGCTTTCCAGCTCTGTTTACTACATAGAAATAGCTAAAATTTTAGTGAAGACTATCAAAACTAATTGGGAGTGTTAAATTTCAAGGTTGCTTTGCTAATTTCTAACTTTGCTGGATATCTGTGGAAATGGTATGTCACTTCATATCCAGTTCTAATGTTGATTTTATGGCACTACTTGCTTGTAGAGCTATTTACAATATTGTCTTTTTTTTTTTTCTCCGAACACAAGTTAACTTGTAATATTTTGTATATCATCTTGCAGGTAGAGAGTATAGTTTTGAGCATCATTTCTATGCTTTCTAGTCCTAATGATGAATCTCCAGCAAATGTTGAAGCTGCTGTAAGTTTTTTTACATGCTTTTGTTTTGTCTTTTGTTCTTACAAGGTTGTGTTTGAGCAACTTTCTACTCCCACCTCTGTTGTGTTGTTTTGTACATTTACATATACGTTGGCTTTGTTTTGTACTCTATGTATCCTAGAAGGACATGAACATGAACAAAATAAATTTTTTCCTGTAAAGCTACAAAGTCTTTGCAACTTAAAGATAAAAGTGGATTGTGTATTTTAGATGTTGCTATCTTATGGACTATACAATTCTAGTCCCTGGATCGTCTTGGTTGTGTTCATTTCTGTAGATATTCCCTTAATCCCAGGCACCTAATTCATAAACAAGATTTGATTTACGAGTCCTCAGAGATATGTGAGCGCCATGGTGGCTTGTCCAAGACTCTTCAATTAAATCTGCATGGACACTGTAGGTTAATGGAAGAAAAACAAAAGAGATGGTTTCCTGTCCTCCTGTTCCTTCTTTTGTGTGAAAGGGAGGGTTAAGCCCACTCATTATTTCAACTTAGACGTAGACGTGATATCTTCTCCTTTCTTAATCATGTATAAATTTTGCAAGTGACAGGTAACAATACCATAATATTCATCACATGGCTTGCCCTGGTCTAAGTTAAGCTCAATGTTTTGCTGATCTGATTTTATGACACGGCATGTGTATGTTTATGTATCATGTCTGGGACAGTCTGATGCAATATCAAACCCACTTGGAAGAATTTACCAGACGTTAACTCCACTTCAAAATTTGTGTAAATCTATTTTATTATGTTGCGGTTGGCTTTCTCGACATCTTGTTAAATAATGTGATGTATATGCCAATATATGACCTTGTAATTTCTTGTTGCTTCGATCTCGAGTGTCCGAATGTTCTTTTGTGGTTGCTCTGAGACCTATATTGCGATCTATTGTTGCAGAAGGAGTGGAGAGACAGGAGAGACGATTTCAAGAAGAAAGTTAGCCGCTGTGTGAGGAAATCACAAGAAATGTTGTGATTCATTACACTGTCGCCTGATCCTGCTTATTGTGAACTGGAGGGCATATAACTTAATATGTAAAATGGATAGGTTCACCTGTTACTGCGGTTGATCCGTGTCGAATGCCATTGGGAGTTGTCAACATGCATCTTTCTTCAGTTCCGTTTTGTTTATTCTCTACACGGCCACTTTTCTTGACTTGGAAAAAAAAACAGATGCATTAAAAGTGTTTTGGCTGGTGTTGGGGGTTGGCTAGTTTGTTGTAAGATAACTTTGTCCATTTCCATAACCTTATTCTTAAATTGAGTTTAGGTGCCACCAAGTTTTGTCTTTTGCTGGAAATTGTTATTCCGTCACTTGGCTTCATTTCCCCCATTTGTTCCGATCCCAAACTGTAGTATGGTGATTTAAAAAAAAAATTGTATATTTTCCTTTCTGGTATTCTTATTTTCTTTGCAGAAAGAGGGATGGTCTTCAACCCGCCGTTACATAGGATATAGTGACTGCGCGGTGTTACTTCATATTCATAGTGAAGGCTGGAGGGATTATTCTTCCTGTTCTCTTGGCTCTTCTTTGACATCCATACCATGCAAGCCTTGCTATTCGCCAAATCTTCAACCATGGTAGAGCCTCTTTCCTGACATTTCCAGCAGGTAAACTCCAATGAAAAGTTTCTATTAATATATGTGTAGATATGGTTATCACTTGCGAGGAGAAGCCTAGAAGGTTCCTTGTCTCACGGAACTCAGCTGCGTATGATCACAGGCTTACAGATTACAATATAAATGGTGAGGATTAAGCCACAATTAAAATATCAATTTCAATTAATGGAAGCTTATTGTCCGTTGCTTTGACAGTTGTAGACTTCGACAACCAAGGATGTGAACGAGCCCTTTCGTAAGCAGGGAAAGAGCTAAGAAGGGCTTTAACCACGCAGCCATGACATGAGCTAAATGGATCAGTCGATGCTGTGTCATCGGATAAATGGTTTTCTTTTACCGGGTTCAAAAAACAAAGTTCAGATTTTTTTGTTTATCAATAAAAGACAAGCTAACAAGCAAGTAAACCGTGTGTTTTGTAAATCGAGATTGTGTATAGTCTCATCAAGTCGAACATCGATTTAGTTGGTCGCTACGTTATGAGGGTTTCCATGGAGAAGCCACTTGCGTAGGTCAGCATGCACTTCATGTAGTCATTGAAAATAGGTTTGTGCGCGTGCGACACGGTATAACGTCAGACGCAGTGAACGAATAGGTTATAGGCCACGTACAATATATCCAAACCAACAATGACAGACATATTATTTAACAATTCAATTTAAGAGTTGGCAAAAAAAATGAAATTTAAGAACACCCCCCCCCAAATGTGAACTAATGACATGAAATCTCCCCTCTAAAACGAGAAATCACGAATACAATTTTGCTTCTAACCCCAAGCCCTTAACCTTCAAAATTACAAGCTGAGTGGGTGCAAATATTCAGAACTTACTATGGCGGGCGCATTTGTGCACTCCCAAATGCATATAGGTCTGCCACCGATCGACCCTAATGAAGCTTTGTTCATATGATCATTTTGTATGTGTGAGCAGTGTATTTAGATAGTGTATCGTGTGTGTAGAGACTGTATGGAACGTTTTCATCATATTTCTTCCTCTGCTCCCTTATAGAGTTCTATCACTTCCCAATAAAGAACCATTGAAAAAGCAGAGATTTTTTTTTCTTGTTTAGTGCTGCATCATAGAACATGAAATTCATCACAATATATACAGTAATATTTCTTCTATTAGATCAGTTTCTTGTTTATCCAATAAAAGTGGCAGACGTGCGTTCGTATTTCCAAATGAAAAGTGGAGGCCGTCCAGACATTCGGTACATGTGTGTAAATAACTAATTCTTAATGGTTCTATATGTGTAAGAATTAGATAACTGACTGATAAGCAGTGAAAAAAATAATTAAGTCGATAACATTTATTTCCTTAAAATACTTCATTGGTCCAAGTAAGGTTGATTTAACCGTGTAAATACAAAATATTGAGATGAACTCTGTGGGAATAAAGAAAACGTCTCTGTGAGAAGTACCTCCACTTCCAATTGGCCTGAGAATGTTAGGATTGAAAGAAGTATCTTGCATGTATAAAAATACAATAGAATAAACAATCCAACTGTTTATGCTATTGGACGCAGAAAAGGATGACCTAAAGTTTTAATTGAGGAATAAAATCTAAAACAGAAAGCAGAGAGGGCAACGTGTAAAGAGGTTTACGCACTAGGTTGTTGAGAACAGCTTTTTTGTGGCTACTGTGACAACAAGCTTCACCACATCGTTTTATAGGATTCCACCATGTATGGTCACAGAAAGAACTTGTCTCGTACTTAATTATTATAACCTTTCTGCAACCAAATAAATAATCGTCAACGTCAGCCACCCCTCAAAAACAAAAAGGGAGAGGAAGAAGATCGGCGGTGCGTGTGCCAAAGTGGGTGGTGGTGGGCCGTCTGGTTTTCTGTCCCCGACAGACACTGTTAAGACTTTGATAAACTCCTCCACTGCTCTGCCTGGCCCCTTCCTCCTTTCGTCAGCACAGCAAATATTAATTATCATTATAATTCCTATGCGTGCGTACAATTCTTGGCTCTAAAATTACGACGACAGTGTGTGTATATGTGTGTGTAGTGCATTATGATCATCATCCCTTCAATTAGTTATTTAAACAACGAGGAAATCTTACGGGGAACGAATGGGAAGTGGGACGACGGAATAAAATGAGCAAGGGGCAGCACGCCACTTGCTTTAAGGCTAAAATTAAGTAAATCAGCCAGGGATGAATATATAAATTATGTGAGGGTGAGGGGCAGCGACTCTGCTTTAACCAACTTGTGGGGGCTGTGAATGTAAATAATAATAAAATGGATTTTGGGGATAGAGCACTGACGAGTGAACTAGGGAGAGGGTTGCCCCACTTGACCCTTCCCCCTTCTCAAGGGAAACATTTGCTTTCATGAGTACGATTCGTAACGGAAATTAGCGCACACACAAACTAGTGGAGATCTAGAGAAATCCCACTTTAACATAACTTGTTATTGCTCTATTCGTCATCAATGGCTGCTCCTTCCATTCAACCACGTTTCACCAATCAACCCTCCTAATCTCTCCCTCTCTCTCTCATCCATATTCTATTCTTGCCTCATTCCATATGCTCATGTTTGCCTCCGCATCTTCATGAGCATCCTAACCAGTTCATTCCGATACCAATATCTTAAAGATGCTATTTTTATAAAATCAATATGCATTAATCATGTAGCTAGGATATTAAGCAGCAAAGGAGTAAACAGGTCTGTATTTTCTTCAACATTCTTTGCAACATGCATGTGATGTAGAATAAACAATATGAATTGTGATATCATTATTTTTTTTTATATAGAATAGGAAGGAAAAGAGCCTGTAAACTCGATCAGATAAAATCAAAGAAGGTGTAATACTCGAATTATTACTGGCTTCTCGAGCTGCAAAAGAGGAGGGAAAATCCCTCTCATTCCCTAGGAGCAAACCCTGTGAATTAATTAGGTGAGACTTAACAGTAGGGCAGCGATAATAAACAATATTATTATACTTGAAAAGGAGAGGAGGAAGATATAGAATAAAGCATGATACCTCATCCTTCTTTTCTCAAGATAATAAAATAAATTACAGGTTGTGTACGACTTAATTCAAGTCCAGATTCGGACAAAAGAAAATGGTCGTCTCATGCAGACAGGTGAGTGAAGGCAGCGGGAATTATGTTAATATTATTATATATAAATACACACACGCTTTGATATCCTGCCCCAGATAAGGTATTTGATGTATCATGTCCTTTGAAATAAAGCAAACCCACAGCCATTTCTTCACTGTTCATCAGGGAAAGCTTATATATGCTCGATCGCTCCTCTCTTTGTTGTCTTGATTATAAGTTACTGCCACTGTTATATAATTAAAGTCACTTTTAATTTAAAGAATTTTCTAATCTAAATCCAAGTCTTTGTAGGATAGAGAGCCTATATCTTGTCCCACGGGACGGGGTAGGGGAAAGGGAGAAGAGAGGGGAAGGAAAGTGAATGGAAAAGTGAGAACAACAAAAAGGAGGAGGAAATCAGAAGAAGTGGGGGAGAAGAGAACTCAGAAAACGAAGAAAATCAATATTATTCAATCATGAAATGTACGAAGTAAATGAATTGATAGTTAGTTACGGGTTTCAACCTAACTTTAAAAATTAATGATAGAACATTCTAGAAATCTAGAATTAAATGCAAAATCAAAATTAATGATAAAAATGATAATAACTCAATAGTAAACTAATAATGACAAATATCCTAAATATTTGAAAATTCAAATAAACTATTATTCTATCTCCTATGAGTCATGCATGTTATAGACTCGGGGAAGTACTTTGTAGAGAAAATGAATGGTCTCTGTGGAAAGATTTTCTTGATTTAAGACCCCATTAATCCTAATCACAACTTCTACAACTATGGATGTGATTTACAGTATTAAATATGGTAGATTGGAATTTTTATTTTTCGATGATATTAGGGGTGCGCAGCCTTATCATAAATAGAAAGAAGTACTGGGAAAAAAAATCAAAGTATTATATATAGTGAATTTCGATGAAGTTGGGAGTTGAATTAATTATTATTTTAAACATGCCAGAGTATTCAAACTAAGACGGCACTGAGTCATCCATAGTGATCACATCACTGGTTGCGGTGACCGAATACATTAATGGCGTGCACTTGTCTCCTCAACCTTCTCCATCCTTCCTCTTTATATAATCCAACCTCGCCTCCAGATTTTGAGCACTCTTATCTCTCTCAAGTCTTAACCCAAAAACCATAACCATATATTAATAAGACCCACCGCCAAACGGCTAGTTAAGCTTCTTCTCGATTCGTTCAAGCATGCCAGCCATTGGTGGTTCCAAAGCTCTATGGCGGCGATGCCTGGTCTCGGCATCCCGAACCGCCTTAGCCTGCACCATAGTCGGTTGCATCACCCTTTTCGGTCCTTCCTCTATTCAGCACATGATCACCTTCCCCGCATTTTCCTACGTCACTGTTGTTCTCATCGTCAACGACGCCGTCCTGGGTGACACCTTCCGTGGATGCTGGCTCGCGCTTTACGCCACCGTCCAGAGCATAGGTCCTGCTGTACTGAGCTTGTGGCTCATACGGCCGAGCCG
>JANTPZ010010422.1:0-14415 GCA_025593235.1 Vachellia pachyceras | reverse complement strand
CGACCCTTTATGAAGTTTATAATTACATCTTTCTTGCCCTTTCCAGCTAGAGGACATAAATGCAAGTTTGTACCTTGTAAAATGTGATGCACTTTTGAATAGAGCTGCACACAAACAAGGAGAGAAGCAAACGAAAATGACCAAATGCTGCAATGGAATATGCCTATTCTTCATATTAATCTGTGTTATATGGGCTCCTATGCTGGTAAGTAATTTCATTAGCCTCTAATATAATGGAATTGCATGTAGCAACGAGATATGTTCTTTGTATCGTTGCCAAAATGATTTTGCTTGCATTTGTTTCTTGCTAGACATTTTTCTGACATGCACACAACCACTGAGCTTGATAATAGAAGAGTAATATATTCATTCATGAATGGTTTTGTTTGTTTTAAGTTTTAATTTGCACTTCTTACTTCCTTACTTTTATTGCCAAATGTGTGAGTATGGCAACTTCATGGTCCCTTTTTCCAAAGGAGACTGGTACTTCTAGGTTTTATCAATATATCCTCACTTGTAGCAGAGAAATCCTAAAGAAAAGTACACGGACCTGACAATTACCAGCCTCAATGCCAAGCAACTCACCTGTAACAAAGGACCCCGCAAAAAGAAACAACTCATAGCAAGACCTAATGTCAGCTGCCCAGCATTACAAGTGATTCAAAACAAAGATTGAAGCCATAGAGACAAGTCAAACAGAAAATTTGAATCTAAGGCAGCTTTACCGGCCTTATGTCTATGTTATTTTTAGCAAATGACTGAAAACTATGCATCTAGCCAACAAATTGTAGTACGAGAATTCTAAATGTGAAGCAAAATTATGCCTGCTTATGTTCATACTATCATGATCTTTTTCCTTGAGCAGAACATTATTAAACATTGTGTGCCAGTTATAATCGTAATTTTGATGACAGATGTACAGCAGCGGTAACCCAACGAACATTGCAAACCCCATCAAAGATGCCAGTTTTCAGGTTGATATTAAGACAGTAAGTGGAAGGTTGAACTTGTATCAAACTACCCTGTGTGAGAAAATCTCTTGGGATAATCTGGAGTCTGATGCCAATCTTGATCCCCATGGCTACTTAAGTGCATATAATAAGAATGATATCCAATTGATATGCTGCCAAGCTGATGCTAGTACACTGTGGCTTGTCCCAGCTGTTGTTCGGACTAGATTGATCCATTCACTTGATTGGTATAGGCCATCTAGTGAGATGGAAATATATTTTACCTGGTTGCTTTGGAGGGACAGGCCAAAAGGGAAAGAATTAGTTAAATATGAAAAACCAGTCGATTCACAAAATCTTCCAAGAGAGTCAGATGTTCAAAAGGTTCTTAATGGCTCTATGAACAGCTTTAGGATTTATAATGTTTATCCAAGATTTTTCCGGGTCACCGGTTCTGGTGATGTTCGACCACTGGAAGTAGAGGTAATAATATTTCTAGCATATATTGTTTATCATCACTTTTTTTTTTGGTTCATTAAACTATTATGAACTTTATATTTCTAGCGATAAATAAGAGCCTTTTTCTCTTTATTTAACTCACTTTTGTGAGTTTCTTATACCTCTTCTTGGTTGCATTTGGTTTTATGAAATGGTGCGAATAATTGGAGCCTCTCTATCAGAATCACATATTGTTTATCATTTAAGATTTGCTAACGAATTTAAATGAGCCAACTGGGAAGATATAGGGAGAGTTGATGTTGAACTGCACTAGGTTCTTTTTCTTTCTTTCTTTCTTTTCTTTTTTCTTTTTGCCCATATAACTGCATTAGGCTCACGCCTCTTTGATGACTGTAAGTATTAGATGTTTTGACCTCTGAATGCTTCTAAAAAGTATTAGACAGCTGAAGTTTGACTTTCAGGATAATTCTGTGAGTGCTGATCTCATGATAAATCACGAGCAATTTGAGTGGTGGTCCTTTCATGATATAGATTCATCAGATTCAAGTGCATGTGGAGGTTTGACAGGGCCTATGGCCGTTATAATTTCTGAGGAAACACCGCCACGTAAGTTGTCCTTGAGATTTTTTCTCAATTTTACTTGTCCATACTTTGTTTATCGATGCCAAATTATTTCCCTGGGTAATGCTTCTGAAAGTATCTCATAATACTGCAACAGAAGGTATTCTTGGTGACACTCTAAGCAAATTTAGCATATGGGGGCTCTACATAACCTTTGTTCTTGCTGTTGGCCGTTTTATCAGACTTCAATGCTCTGACTTAAGGATGAGAATTCCCTATGAGAACCTACCTTCATGTGACAGGTACTGTTTAGTTTATTTTCTAAGATGGCAGTACAGATATGATAAAATATGTTGAACTATTTCAGCGTGATTCTAGAGGCTTTATTCTATCAGGGGATTGTTGACTTCCATTTTATAAAGATACCTTATCACGTGCCGATTTTACTTGTTGCATGATTTTTAATGTAGGTTGATAGCCATCTGCGAGGATATATATGCAGCAAGGGCCGAGGGTGAGCTTGGAGTTGAAGAGGTACTATACTGGACGTTGGTGAAGATATATAGGTCCCCTCACATGCTACTTGAGTACACCAAACCAGACTAAATCCATCGGTATACCAACTTTCGGTTACTAATGACTAACACGGTTTAAAGCAATGGTATGGTTTGACTTCCCTGCATATCGTTGGGCACCATGAATTTTATGAGACTGAAGCAAATACAAAGGAACAGTGCCTGTCCGGAATATAGAGCAGGGTTAGTTATTGCCGGGGAATTTTTCTTGATAATATAATGATCATTGCCTCGAGGAATCGTTCCGTGTTGAAGGTTTTTGTCCTCTTTACAGTCTAAACGACCACATTTTTGCCTACATTCGCAAACTGGGGAAGAAGATATCGCGATCGTATTTATGATCATGATTCTAAATTATTGTTTCTGGATTGCATCATGTAAATAATGTAAAATGCAGGTAATTTGATATAGTTGTAGCTAGGTATTAATTTTTGCCGCTTCGCTTCACTCCCATCAGCCCATTCCGTCCTCCTTCTGACTCCCTCGGATGATTAAACTTGCCGCCTTCGGACTTGAGGCTTGAGGGTCAGTGCATGTGGAAAAACATGCATTGTATGGCTTGGACATGAGGAATGAAGCACTGTCAGTGTTCTCATTCCTTTCTAACTAGTAATCGAACGATAACTGAGAAATATTTATCTTTATCGACGGTTATACTTAATTTTTTTGGGTGAAATCAACGGCCATACTTTTATTTCCTAGTCTCTCATTCTCTATTCGAGATGATACAGTTTTGAGTGCTGGGCAGTAACCTTTTTTTTTTTGTAAAAAGTTTCCTTTACTCTCTCTCTCTCAACTTCCTTCCCCCTCACACAATAACAGCCCCTTTGGTTCAAGGATGTTCTGTTTGATTGGTATTGGAATGGAAAATAGGTTGATGGTAGAATTTTTGTTTGGTTGGTTTAAAATTGTAGAAAAGAGAGTAGGAAAATTGTATCAAATGAATATACTGCTCTTAATGACAAATGTAAAATATTTTTTATAAATATATGTATTTATAAATAAAAATTCAACTTATTTATATTTATTGTTTGATATTTAATTATATAATATATAATTATATTATATTTATTAATTATATATATTAATGTATAGCAGATGAAGATGTGGATGAAGATCACATCTTCACCCATTTGAATGGAGTGAAAATGGGGTCTGAAGATGAATCTCCGATGACGATTTGCTTATTCAATTTTCAAATGTTTTGAGATAAATGATTTATTTGTGACGTTATGCAACACACAATTATGCGTTCGTCTTCACCCTCTGTTCCTCTTTTCTCTGTCACCGACAGTTTATGTTTTAACTCGGTTAAATCCGTCTTTTGTTTGTGACTGAATTTGTCATCCCATCCTTTTGGGTGGGAAGAGATGTTCCTATTTACGCATAAAAATGGGTTCCAACGAGAACCCATTTTCTATTGCGAACTTCGAATCAAACAGTCGTCACCACTAGAAAATTTTGATTTTTCTATTTCATCGCGCGATTTTCACCGAACCAAATGGGATGTAACACATAGAAGGTATAAATAAAATTAAAAGATTTCTTTCTACCTTAGAAACAAGTGGCTCTTTAAAAAGAAATAAGGTATTTAACGATTAAACCCCGTCAACTCATAAAAAAAAATATATTGTGAATTAGCCATAACTTATAAAGGTGGGGTTTTAGATTTCATTACAAATGTGATAGCTTTGTTAGCAAATAATTTGTATATATGAATTTAAGTTGTGATGTTTGTATTAAGTTGTGGAAATCCATCCAATCTATCTTTTAAAAGGGGAAAAGAAACATATAGGCAAAACATAAAAATAGGTTTACAATGAAAATTAACAAATATGCTTTCATGTTGTAATTTAAAATTTTTATTTTTTTTTTGCTGCCATGATTTACGCACCACCCTACTTAATTTTTCATTAAAAAGTTAAAATGAATTTTCGCTTGATTAATTAACATTGTATTACATCTCTTTAAGATGGAAATAGGACAATTGCCCTTTTTGGAATCATATTTGAAAAGGTTAAATTGCAATCAACATTATTTTTATGTAAAACGAGATAATTTTTTTCGCATGTTTATCCCATAAATGATAAAAACTTCTACTCTCCCACACAGATCCAATCCTATTAATACAGAACCAACAGCTTCCGGTTTTAAAAATTCCATGACTCCTGAGTCCTGACTTTGACTTCCAGTAACTTGTTGAAACAGACAACATCGTCACTAGAAGAAGGACCCCGCGTTCGAACTGGCATTGTTCCTACGCTTCTCGTACCGGACGCACCAATCCATTCGGCGTCTCCGTTCGCTACTTCAATATGACAGATGAGGAGCTTATTCAGAAGCTGCATGACTTCACCAAAAATGCCCAGCTTCACCAATTGCAGACTCTCCGCTCCATCCTTGATCACAACGGCAGCGTACGCTATCTCCAGCCTTACCTCCGAGGCTATGATGCGCCGGTCAACGCTGAAATTTTCAGACGATGCGTGCCCTTGTCTTGCTACGATGATTATGTTGACTATATCAACCAAATGGCTGATGGATTGAATGATCGTGATGCGCCTCTCCTCTCTGTTGATCCTCTGCTCTGTTTCTTCTACAGGTTTGAAATCAGTATAGCGATCCCTCCCTTTTGTTGTTATTATTAGCTATTTTTCCAAAAGAGAGAGATGATTGGGGATAGTAGTGCGATGGTTCTATTATGTTTTCTCTTCGCCATTCTTATTGACCGATCAGGAACAGGAACTTCAGACCAAAGTTCCTCAACTGAGGATACTGATTTTATCAATAATGCGTTCTCAGCTCCGGAACAAGTTCCATGAAGCCAAAACTGATCCCTTACTTCGATTCAGACCTTTCCAAAGCCGCCTCCTTTATTGCGCACCGAGGAAGCGTATCCATCCTACAGAGGTAAACTAATCATCAAATCATATTCCAATTTAATTAGTATTTGAACGATTTATATTTGTTTAGTATGACGAGTTTTCAAAATCTGCATATAGGCTGTTTCCTCCAAGGCCCACGGTCAACAAGATCCTATGGTTTCTCTATGCCGACAACATTACAACCACTAAAAGTGGCTTGAAAGTTATGGCTGCTTCTTCTTTCCCTTTGCAAAGTGGTAAAGCTCCCTCTCAACAATTCGCTTCCTGTTCTAGTCCTCCTGAAGTCATTCTTGGATCTAATTTTGAACATCAGATGTATTGCCACCTTCTTTGTGGCCTCAGGAACTTCAATGTTATAGATGCGATCAGAGCTCCATATGCCGCAGGCTTGATTAGAGCCTTTAATCTCCTAGAGGCTAAATGGGAGCGGCTATGTGATGATCTTGACCGTGGTTTTGCAAGTGATGAAATTTTAGAAGTGTCAATGAGGGAATCTGTTGGAAAAATTCTTGACGGGCCTCAACCAGAGTTGTCAAGGAGGGTGAGGTTAGCTTGTGAAGGAAATGACTGGGCTGGGATTGTAACTAGGTTATGGCCTAACACACGTTATATTAAGTGTGTTACTACCGGCAGTATGAAGCAGTACTACCCAAAGCTCAAGTACTATGCAGGAGAGATGCCTATTTTAGGAGGAGATTACTCTGCTTCTGAGTGCCGTGTGGGTATTAATTTGGACATAAAACAAGCCCCTGAAACAACCAAATATGTAATGCTTCCAACGGCTGCCTACTTTGAGTTTCTTCCATTCAACATGAATCAGGGTGATGATTATAGTGAAGAAACAGTGGACTTTAGTGGTGTAGAGATAGGGAAGATGTATGAAGTTGTTACTACTACGTATAGAGGATTATACCGCTATCGTATGGGTGATATAGTGAAAGTTGTTGGTTTCCATGACTCATCTCCGCTTGTGGAATTTGTGATGAGAGCACCTAAAACTCATTCTGAGATCGTGACTGAGAAAGACTTGATCTCGGCATTTGAAAGCTTTCAGCTTGCGCTCAGAACTGCTGTGAGTACAGAGATTGTTGAATTTTCAAGTTTCTGGGATGACGAGTTGAAGCCAAAGCAGTTGAAGCTATTTGTAGAAGTTAAAGAGAGCCATACAGATGATACAATTGTGCAGGATAAATGGAAAGAATCAGTTGCAACTTTTCAAAGGTACAGTTCATCTCTTGAGAGGGGCTTCGGAGCTATGTACAGCGTGCAGAAGGATAAAGGTGAGGTAGGACCCTTGTTGATTTTCATCCTAAGGCCTGGAGCTTTTGACTGGTTATCAGAAGTAGCTATTAAAAACGGAACACCAGCTAGTCAATATAAACCGCCGAAGATCATTCGGAATTGGGAAATTGCCAAACTCTTGGAAAGTTTAGCCCTTGTTACAGTGTCTATGGATGGCTGATCACATTTGTGATATAATGTACAAAAGGGGCTTAGTTGAAAGAGCATCAATTGAAATGTATGCTTGCATGAGGTTGCTTAACGCTCTACTTGAGCCAGTTCTTTAAATTATTAAATATGACTGTCTTCGAGCTCGCTAATGTCTAAATAAGACTAGAATGAAATCTAAAAAAAAGCCTTCGATTTTTGACAACATAATATGTAATATTTTTTGTGGGAATATATGAATATAAGCACGTGATACGAACTCTCATTCTTCAACCCCGCTATAAACCATCCCCTTCCGTTGATATTCTTCACCGCAAGATACCAAGTACCAACCTTCCGTTTACAGAAAATTTCCTGTGGTCAGGGATGAAATGATAAATAGACCCACCAACATTCCAACGGGTTAGCCCACCCAAACTTCAAATGGTTGTATACAAAATTTACAAATATTATTTTCAAGATGGAGAATGATAAAACGTTGCATAGGTTGACCTCTCATTCATAACAGCTAAATTGTCAAGACCAGCGTATAAATAAATCTTATATTAAGTACCGGATGAGTATTCTTAACTGCATTCACCCTTTTGCTTTGACGGATCTAAGGACAGAGGAGCATAAATTAACAAAGAAAAACAGAACCAAAAGGATCGACTAAGCCTGATCAGAGGGCAGTCAGAACCAGTCACAACCCAACATGTTCAACCTCTTCAGTAAATAAGCCCATATTGAAAATAAATCATCTGTAAAGAAGCCCGTGTTGAAAATAAATAAATAAATAAAGGAATCTATGAAAGGCAAGAATATAAAGACCAAGAACCAAAAAAGAGTATAAGTTGAGAAGAGATTAGTCACTTGCAAATATGTTAAATTAAGGTTCAAATCCATTAGAGGATACATGTATTTACATTCAGTATCCAACATGAGGCAACATTTCCTCCAATAGAAGGATATCTGTACAATAGAAAAAAAATAAAAAGTTTGAGCACCCCTGTCTTGCCTTTCCAGCATAAAATGTTTCGGGCAACAAGCAATCAAATGTCAATTCTTCTTGTTTTTTTTAAAAGAAAAAAAAGGCAATCACAGTGAAATCAACACGGCATGGGAGTATGATTGCATACACTCATCATTCTGGATCACCCACTTGGTTCATTTGTATTCTCAAGAGTCAAAAGAAGGAGGACGGTGACCCTCAAATGCGCACACGGATTATAGAGGCTGACCCGACTAGCAGTTACTGATAGTTCGCTCAACATGAGCCCTCCCAGGTCCCAGCAACCAGAGGAATGGTACCGATCCATCTGATTCTAGTCTTAACCACCTGCTCTGTTGTTGGCCTCGCATATAGCTGCGGCTGACAACAAAATATGTTGCCATTGCTTGACTGTTGCAACCATATGAGACTTCCAGAGTTCGAGTCCACATCAATTAGAATTGAATTAGCAGTATGTTTTCTTGGCCTCCCGGTTGTTACCGAAGTTGAATAAACTTGCTTAGTTCATCAGTTTGTTGGTCTACAAACCATTGTGTTTGGTCCATCAACAAACTACTAAAAAAAAGCGATCGAAAGAATCAAGACTTTTCCTATTTCGATTAAAATTCTTAGTTGCATCAGGTTCATTAGCAGAAGGAAATATCAAAACTGGAACCCTGCAGTCATTTTACTGGTCGTTAAACCGTTAAGCGTTGTGTTAAGTCTGATAGAGAAAGGTGAACCAAACGTTGACAAGGAAGAGAGAAGATGACAGATTAAGGGGGATTTGGTGGCAAGCAAGATCATGGTACAGAACACAAGAAAATCTGGCATTTTTTGTGGTGAGATGGGTGATAACCACCAACCAGTACCAAAATAACAAATGAATGTTGACACTTGACAGTTTCCTTAAACACCAACCTAGCTATCCCACGTCATATATTATTAGAGGTCGTCAATTTATAGTTTATAAATGAAACTGATCTCAACCCATCATCTATATTTAATTTGTGCAATGAAAAAGACACAACGTGCCCTCCTCTCATAAAGAAAAGTTAATTAGATGATGAGATTCATGTAAGGTGTCGGCATGTTTGATTAAATCTAGCCCCCCGGGCCCTCAGTTGATTTCAATTCGGGTTTTGCATAAAACACGCTAACGAATTAAATCGAAGCATCTATACTCCAAATATGGTGAGGTGCATCATACATACCACGATCGGCATGGGAAATACATGCACGTTACGTTGTTTGCGAGCAGATTTGCCAAGCAAAGTGACAATTGATGCAAGAGTCCATTCACATCAATTTGCGTACGTTAGGTTTAGTGGAGGCTACTAGTGTATTTATTGGTGCATAACTTGAGCCTATGGGCTTTTGCATAATTAATGGCAAATGATAAAGTGTTATTAATGAAGTCGCTCACGTAGTTAATAGCACTAATAGTTAATGGCAAATGATAAAGTGTTTCCTGAATGAGTAAAATCTGAGAAACCGAAATTGGATTTCAACAATCTCTGTATCGCATAAACGCAAGTGCTGACAAGTCCCAACCAAGAGCTTGGCCCCCTTTTTACCCTTTTGGAACCAAAGTATGTGCATGGTTCTGAAAATTCTTCCATCCGCTCGATGCACGTGCTCACGTAAATCTGTCCCCTACGTTTACAATTGAAAACAAGGTTTGGTCCCTTCCTGGCTTTGTTTCTTTTTTTGATGTTGAGTGTGGAGAGGACACATGTTGAGAGATGAAGCGAAGTGTCAGCATTTGGAAGCACCGTACTCTGTCGCAATGAACACGCACAGCCACTTAACCCACATTTATGACCTCACCACATTTCCTTCCTAATTTTCTATGACCACCGACGCTAATCCCCAACGTAACTCACTCCAAAATAATTCCTTTTGATGTGTTTGGAAATAAGCTGACTTGTGAGAAACATTGAAAAGGAGAGTGATTGTTGTGGTTGAAGTGGGGAGTCCAAGCAATGAACTTATCACGTCTGCGTCTCGGATTCTGCCCTCTGCTTTCTACTGCTCTGCCCTCCCCTGTTCCTCTCTTCGTTCTACTTGTACATCATTTCTTTGATATTTTCTAAGCATCCATTCTCATATTTTAGCATCTTTTTGTACCCTGGCTCTTTAGAATTTGGTGCGCTTTCGTTGCCTTAGTATTAACCGTGACCTTTGGGAAGCTTGGAAGCGTGTGTTTCGTCAAATTTCATTCCTCGAGTGCAACGTTTCTCAGAGATGTCCGTCTATTCGGTTTCCTCGCACAACATGCAGTTTTCGTTGCCTTTCTATTTTTTTCGTCTGATGAGTGGCTCCGAGTTCCTCATCTTGTTCTGCCTCCTAAACCAAACTCAGGGACAGTAGAAGGTGAGTAGGCTTTTTATCTTTGGGTCTCAAAAATAAAAATGAAAGAGAAGGTAGATTCTCCTGTTGGAGTTCTGGAGGACTATCTTGGAAGTACAGAGTCAGAAACTAGTTGTTCCAATTCCAAAGAACCCACGGTGCGTTATGGCTCTGAAGATGACAAGTCAAAGCCTGCTTCTAGATGGACTGGTTTCCCTCAACTGTTGAGGACCAGATCAAAGAAACCTATAGCCCCATTGCATCCTCTCAGTGTCCTCAAGCTCTTCAAGAGATTCAGTAGTGGCACAAGAGAGACTATACTGCCAAATAGTCGCATTGATACGGATCCATCCCTCCACAGATCTCCCTGCAAGATCTTTGGTCACCGTGCCATTCAAATGGCAACCAATCATTTCAGCCAGAGTATGTAATTCGCTTCTGAATTATGTATGCTAGCTAACAATAGGAAACACTCATAAAATTGTACGGTATTCGGTGCAGAGAATCTGATTGGAAAAGGAGGTTATGCTGAAGTGTACAAAGGGTGTCTGCGAAATGGTCAGCCGGTAGCAATAAAACGGCTAACTCGAGGAACGCCAGATGAGATCATAGGGGATTTTTTATCAGAACTGGGCATAATGGCGCATGTGAACCACCCCAATACTTCTAAGTTGGTTGGCTATGGAGTGGACGGAGGAATGCATCTTGTCCTTGAATTGTCTGAAAAGGGGAGCTTGACTTCGATGCTTTATGGTATGCCCAAAATTCCCAGCTCATGAATTTCCCGTGTTACCAAATCTTGGACCCAAATTCATGAACCTTTTTTTAATTCCAATCTGTGTTACTTTTTGGGATTTTGCGTAAGGTTCGAAGGAGAAACTACCATGGTGTGCAAGGCACAAAATTGCGTTGGGAACGGCTAAAGGTATACTTTATCTTCATGAGGGTTGTCATAGGAGAATTATTCACAGAGATATAAAGGCTGCAAATATCTTACTTACGAAGGACTTTGAACCTCAGGCATGTGCTTCATTTCTATATTTTACTCTTGAACCAAGCCAACGTAGCTCGCATAAAAAAGCAGTAATGCTATAGTTTAATGCTTAGTCTGTCTATCATCAGTTAACTTGCAGAATTTGATTGGGACGTTACGGAATTATGTTGTAGATTTGTGATTTTGGGCTAGCAAAATGGCTGCCAGAGAATTGGACTCATCACACCGTTGCAAAATTCGAAGGGACTTTTGGGTTTGTTGACCTTCCCAATTAATTACTCTTTAGCCCGTTACAAAACATGACTTGAAATTAAAATTCCATTCCAATTCCAATCTGGATTGTTGCAGCTACCTGGCTCCAGAATACTTGCTTCATGGAATAGTAGATGAGAAAACAGATGTATATGCCTTCGGCGTATTACTTTTAGAATTGGTCACGGGGCGGCGAGCGCTTGATTATTCACAGCAAAGCCTTGTCTTGTGGGTATGCATCTTATCTATCTAGTTTCAACACAACTCCTCTTCGCACGGGGGTAATAGACTGCTGATTTTGTTCTTTTTGGTTAACTTGTTTTCAGGCAAGACCACTGCTGAAGAAGAATGATATTGGGGAGTTAGTTGACCCTTCACTAGGCCAAGACTATGACTGCCGTCAGATTCATTTGGTGTTCTTGGTAGTTTCTTTATGCATCCAACAATCCGCAATTCGTCGGCCCTCCATGAGACAGGCATGTTCTCCTGAACTTTCAACACAAGTTATATGTATTGCCCGTATTTATTGTAGCAATGAGACATGAGCAAGTGTAGTGCTTTTTTCACACAAGCTGATTTAGTAGTTGAGATATTTGTGCAGGTTGTGCAGCTTCTGAACGGCAACCTTAGCGGCTGTAAGCACATAAAGAAAACTCGGTTCTCATTTGTTCATAAAGTTCTAGAGGAAGAGCTCCTCCATTCTGAGTAGCATTTAAACAGCAGCTTCCTCTGTTCCTTCTCTGTCATTCCTTAGCTTCTTCATTAAACGTGTATAGGAAAAACTAGGACGCCATAGGAAGACAACGGGATGTCAAATTTTCCTGTGTTCATAATGAGCTTTCTAATTCAAGTAAAATTGAATTACATACAGGTTTCAAGTCAATCTTTGTGGCGAGCCATTCCGCAGGGCAATCTTGTTGCACTACAATAGTGGTACTGCTAGTACAGAACAGTTCTTCCTAATATAATTGGTTTGGGCCTGGTGACATCCACAAGAGTCAAGACCACGGTCCATTAATTTCTAATTTTCAAATTATATGCTGGACTAATCACGTGGCTTTAGCAAATAGTTGTTCAAGATGTTTTTAGTCTCCGTTCTTTCATTCCATTCTTGAACTCCAAGTAAATATTTAGCATTTAAATGACTATTAAAGTAATCTTTCTTATTATTTTTTCCTTCCAATGTGTTGCTGAACATATGATTAATTTTACCCTGTTACCTATATTTACTCTGTCATCCACACTTTGTCAATATACAGGTCAAGAAATACGTATTTAATTAATCAATTAATTCAAAAAAAATCTTTTTTTCACAATTTCAATAGAGCAAACTAAATAATAATGGGTGTGGGGGTGCATCCAGAGATTAAACACTGGTATAGGACTGCCCTCTGTTGATGAATAATCCTCAATACTTGCTTAGGATACAGGCGTTTTAAAACTTACGGCACTTTGCTATCCTGTTTTTATTGGCAACTGCAGCCAGAGAAAGCCAGGCTGGGCGGTTCAGTTTCCACGGCGGAGTGATTGCTGACTAGTGAAACGCAAGAAACAAGTGAAGCCTGTGATGGCACAGAGAGATAATTTTATAGGTTTGGAGTTAATGCAGCTTCCAGTTTCTGAATGGAGGATTCATGTGAACAAGCATTAGCATTTTTGTTTTCTGCGTCATATAATTTTTTCTTCTTCAGCTAACCAGTTGAAGTTTCGGACTTTACCCAATGACGTTATCCAGTTTACTCGCTATTGCTAAGAACCATTCCGTGATTATGGTTACTGTCTAAGTTTCCATTTTAAAAAAAAAAATCTAGGCACAGGAAAATCCTCACTATCTCATGTGAATTTAGAAATTGTGAAGAATATGTAGTTCAATAGTCTAAGTTGCTGCAGAAAATTATTATTTAGGCAAGAACAAAAGTTGGGACTTCTCTGCAGAAAAGAGAGAGCGCAGTGGTATTCTTAGTATTATATTACACACAGTATTAGGTAGGAACTTAAAGCCCCGGTGAGTTCACTTGCATGTAATGTAAGTTGAGATGCATAAAAGTAGATGGGAAGAGGTTGCAGATCTGAGCTGCATTCATGGAAAACAGGTGGGAACGATGATTTGGCACAACAAATGTAGTAATGCACAGACCAAATCCTCATGGTGGTAATTTGGAATGCAGTCAACTATTAGAAACCAGAGCAATTGATGCATCGAATTTAGAATCTTAATAAGGGTTGCGTAGTTTTACGGTGCCCTGAAGATCAGCGCGTGAGTGATCATGGTGGCGTAGCAAATATGAAAAGGACAGCATAACCGGTAGAATTATAAAGGTCATTTACTAGGCAGGGGAAATAAAAAAGGAGTGGGTACTTGGGTTTGTTGGAGTTGGTGTGACCCTCACACATCTCCATACTGGCTTCAATGAACAAGATGCGGGCCATTCGAACTGTTTTTTGAGAAATGTCACGGATTTGTATTCTGCCAGATTAAGTATGGGGCAGTTCGAGTGATTTGGTGGTACATGTTTCTATATAGTAGTGTGATTGTTCGTTTC
Organism: Vachellia pachyceras; assembly: GCA_025593235.1. Taxonomy (NCBI): domain Eukaryota; kingdom Viridiplantae; phylum Streptophyta; class Magnoliopsida; order Fabales; family Fabaceae; genus Vachellia; species Vachellia pachyceras. The sequence goes on along the minus strand of JANTPZ010010422.1, from coordinate 425 downwards.
TGAGTCTCTGGGACCATACTCACCTCTTCTCCCACCTTCACAAACAAGCGTTGTAGTCTGGCTTCGTATGAGTTTGGAAGTGTGGGCTGAAATATCATGATAGGAGTCGGAATCGCTCACGTTTGATACTGTCGCTTGGACTAATAATAACTTGGGCAGAGCATAGTAATAGGCAGGTTGGGGAAAAAGATGTAGAGTAGGATGAATTATGAGAGAAGCTGGCTGGCTTGTGGGAGACTCTCTGTTATCGCAGTGGGAGCAAAAGGAAAAGGCGCACGGTAGAGGGTCAAAAGGAAAATGGAAATGAAACAAACTTTGCTCAAGGAAGCTCCTGATATGGTTGGTATGGTTCTGTTAAATGTTGAGGGAAGTCGTCGTCGTTTGTGCTTTCGGAGAGACAGGACCCCGTGGTCAAGTGATCTGCA
>JANTPZ010010421.1:0-11413 GCA_025593235.1 Vachellia pachyceras | reverse complement strand
ACACTACTCATTCGAATGAAAACACTATTTATTTGAATAAATGTTACTCTCATCTTCAACTTATCAGGATAAGAGCATTATTCATTTAAATGAATAGTGTTTTCATTCGGGTGAAACATTACTGTTCCGAATTAAAAACACTATTCATTTGGATGAATAGTGATTTTATCCTCAACTCATCCAAATGAAATTAGCATCCCCCTTTTCTCTCATTCTCATTGGCGTCCTCTAAATCTCTTAATCTCTTTGGTCTCCCCCTTCGATCCGAATTCTATCGGAGTTAGCATTCATTCGACATATCAATATAATAAATCTGGATTCCTTGGGTGTGGAAGGCAAGATCTAGCAACATTTAGGGAGATGAGATGACAATATAATAAATCAAATTCTAATATATCGATGTTGACAACTATGTATTAGGTATTGACAATGATAAAAAAACCAGATTAAACATGAATTATTTTTTAATTATTCATTCGAACGAATCACTTTTCTCATTCTAATGAAAAACTTATCTTCAACTCATTTGAATAATCTCTCCAGTAACAATCAAAATTTTAACTGTTCATTCAAATGAATCACATTTTTTATTCAAATGAAAAATTTATCTTTAACTCATTCAAACAATCTTCACATTTACTGTACGTTTTTGCATCTCTAACTTCCTCGTCTTTCAACATTACTTCTCCCTCAAGCCACTCCTCTCCCCTGCTCATTTCACAACTCCATTCAAAATTATCATTAATAAGGTTCATATGTGTGTGTCTATATATATGATCTGTGTGGCCCGCAAACTCAAACTATTTTGTTCATAAGATTCAAATGTGCGTGTCTATAATCAGTGTGACTTGCAGGTTCAAAAACTAGTGTTCATAAGATTCATGTGTGTATCTATCATATATATATATATATATATATGATCAAATTAAACACTATTTTGTTCATAAGGTTCATGTGTGTCCGCATATAACTACAAAGCTTAAGTCACAATATTGACAGTGATAGATCAGTTTAACTTGCAGACTCAAACTACAAAAGTTACAGTCATGTATCTTCAACAAATAAGATGTCCATTTAAATGACATGCAAAACATTTACGTACAATATTGCGACGCTATATTCAAATACGTCGAAGATGAGAAACACATTCGGATGAGAAACATGTCACATTCGAATGAGAAAAAGAGATCATTCGAATATCACTTATGAAGAATATATGAAATAAGATATTCATTTGAATAACAATAATGATGCACAATAATGGAGATTGATTCTGAAAGCCAATTCGAATGAACTTTTTGACTTATTCGAATGAAATTCTCATCTTCTAGATATTCAAATGAAACTTTAGGATGACTCATTCGAATGAACTCTGTTAACAATAATAGAATAGGGAATGACAAAAATGGAATAGGAAATGGCAATAATGGAGATTGATTTTGATTAAAGAAATTTTATTTTTATGTACGAATATACAACTTCAGAACTTTGTGCAATAAAAAACTTCATAAATTCATTATTATCACACACACCCACCCCACAAAGTTTATTGGAATTCATGTATGGCAGCAAAAAACACTACATTGTATCATGTATCAAAAAACACAGGTGCCTCATGAGACTTGATGGTCATTATAAAATAAACAGGATATTGAACCAAGGAATTTGCTTTCATATTGTAAGGTTATATCAGATAACAAGAAGGCATAATCTCACCTGCTTGTTTGCTAATATTAAACTAGGCACTCTTTGTAAATCATAAATGTGTTTTTACCCCCTAATAGATTCAGTATTTTTGCAATTGCCATCTTTAGCTTATCCGAATATGGACTCGAGATATCCGTTAAAAATTTTTATAATTCATTCGAATGAACACTATGCTTCATTCGAATGAATGGCTTATTTTCAGATATCATCCAATAAAATGTACATGTTATTCGAATGAGCTTTGTTAGCCATTCGAATGAATTTATCATCTTCACCTTATCTGAATATGAACTCCAGATAACTACTTCAAGTTTTCATAATTCATTCGAATGAGTACTATATTTCATTCGAATGAAAATATTATTTTCAATGCTTTTGAATGATTCTGCAGATATCAACTTTTGATTTTACGTTTCATTCGAATATGTCTTCTTTCTCATTCAGTTGACTAACTTATTTGCACCACAGTTTCAATGCATTTTGTACATATGCCAGGCAAAATTTTAAGTTCTTTCAAATGAGGTTTTTAACTTATTCGAATGTCATTTCTTCATCAGACATAAGCTTTGGAAAACATCAGACATAACCAAAAAAACGTAGATCACAGGTGCCGAGCATATGGGAAGCATGAGAAAGAGGAAGAAAAGAAACATCTTCACTCCAAAGCTTGCTTCCTCGACTGCACTTGATGCCAAGAGAGATGAGTACTTTGACGAAATAGGACCAAAGACTGACAGGAGAAATTGTCACTACAAATGAGTGGCAGACCAGTAAGATTTAGAAGCACATATACACAATTAGGGGATAGAGTGGGAGTGATTGTCGAAGAAACGGGGCCGTCGGAGAAATAGGAGGGCGGGCGAGTGGAAGTGTGATCGGAGAAATGATTCTTCCTCAGATTTTTTAAAAAAACAAGGGCAATATGGTCTTTTTGTAAGAATTTGGAAATCCCTATTTGGTCCAGTGTCCTAACTTGGAAATATGGAAATTCGAAACCTGACGTTTTCTTTTACAATTTCAATGGTTTTTTTTTTTGGATTTTCCCTTTTTTTGCTAACAGTTTTCCAATTAATGCAATAAAAATTGTAACTAGAAAATTCAAAGTTGATGATGAATGATCTTTTGAAGCTCCCTTCAACTTGATGTTGTAAATGTTAACGTTCCCTCTAGATGGTTTAACATTTGCTTCATCCAGCTGTTAAAGATCAGAGATTATATTAAAATATGTACATAACCTATAATTTCATTATTTTTAAAATATCTGTAACGCTGCCTTTTGAAGTTTATAAAATAATAAAAAAATATTTAAAAAGAACGAATTAAAATAATCCCAACAATTCAAATATTTTTTCTTTTTGGGTACAAATTTAAATAATTTGTCGCTCGTACTTGAATAGCCCCCATTGCTCTAAGCTTCTATTATGCGTGGGTTGGGGAGGGTGGGCCCACCTTGAGTCCCCATTGTTGGTTTCCAATTGGTTTAATTCAAAAAGTTGTTGGACCAAAAAAAAAATTGGAAAAATTGTTATGAAGTTATATATGGAAATTGTTTTTAAGGCATCTCCCTATAAGAATTTGAATATTGATATATTATATTGTGAGAGATTAACCTATTCCATTAGATTAAATTCCCGTTAGTTAAAAAAAATTATTTTGAAGTTATATATGGAAATATGTTTTAATGGTGAGCTTGTACAACATGTTGATAAAAAAAAAAGGGAAAACTAATCTTTTGGTCATTGAACTTTTAACTCAATCCCTTTAAATAAGGCTAAATGTGACTTAGTTCCTGAATTTTTAACTTGTTTAAAACTCATCCGTTGCCTTTTCATTTTTTTTAGAAAGTAACATTATCAGCCAAACTTTCAAATGAGTCATCCTTACATATGTACTGAGTTTATGGTACATATAAAGGAGATCAAAGAGGCAACAAGAGATAGATTTATAAAATGCCATAAACTCAGAAATTTATCCTCATAAATTTTTTTTTTTGCAAATTTAAACATAATTTCAACGAAAGAGAAATATATTTAGAGACATCTTTTCCCCCCCAAATGGAATTGTAGTTTATTGACATATTTTTGTATCTGTCTCCCTTGTTCCTCAGCAACATTGCTCAGTGTATAGCTTATTTGTCTCACAAGTGCTTCATCAATCTGTCTTTCTAAACCAAAGAGTGCGTAATTTGGTTGAATTAAAAATGTTAGTTAAATTCTTTAATGCTACCGCCATTGAAGGGATCAAAACTGAGTATAAAGAAAGCAGCTTTATCAGAAATTCTCCAGTGGGGCATAAGGGTTTTTCAATGAACAGAAATTTACAAGACTATATATCTTTATACGTGTCTGCAACCAAGTGGATTACTCTAGACTTTCGTTTATTCACAAATCCTTAAAACTTATCATATATTATTTCCCGTCTAAGAGCAGCTATTCGTACTTCTCCCTCAAAACTATGGTGGATTACTCTAGACTTTCCAAACCGTTTTTTCTTTAAAGGTGTGGAAAGTGGACTTTCTACATTTTTGGAGTTGACTTTCTAAACCGTTGGAGGGAAAAAACGGTTTCGAAAGTTTCATTTGAATGAAATTAAAGCTCATTCGAATGAGTATACTCTTTATAAACAGTTTAGAAAACTCAAAATTTAAAATGATGTAACTTCCTCATTTTAGCTCCAAATTTTACAAATAACCTATCATTGGAAAGCCCTTTCAGTCTAGTTTCAAATGGCATAAGTTTCAAAGTCATTGGATTATTATTTTGAGAGATATGGTAAAAAACCAAACATATGTCAAGAATACCTTTATTCCAGATATATCTTCAGTTCTTTGATCATATCTCTCCACCCAGATATCCAATTGACTTGAAACTTATCTCATTCAAAATTAGACTCAAAGGCATTTCCAACCATATAGGTCATTTGTCAAATTTGGATTTCAAATGAAGGAGTTACAGCATTTTGAATTTAGAGCTTCTGAACCGTTTATTTTCATTAACTTAAAACTCATTTGAATAAAGCTGAAACTAATTCGAATGAAGCTGGACTTTCTAAACCGTTTTTCCCAATGAACGGTTGATAAAGTATACTTTCTAAACCGCAGCTTCTAGCTACGGTTTAGAATGTGCGCTTTTAAACTGTTTTAAGTCTAAACTTCAAAATACTGTAACTCATTCGTTTAAACTCCAAATCTAATAAATGACTTATATATGGAAAGCCCTTTGAGTCTACATTCAGATGAGATAAGTTTCACAATTATAGGATCTGTGTTTTGAGAGATATAAACAAAAAATTGAACATATATTTGGAATACGTTTATTCCTGATATATGTTCGTTTTTTGATGATATCTCTCAAACCACGTATCCAATTGATTTGAAATCTATCTCATTAGAAAGTAGACTCAAAGGGCTTTCCTACCATAGGTCATTTGTTAAATTTGAACTTCAAATGAAGGAGTTAAAGCGTTTTGAATTTAGACTTTCTGAACAGTTTATTTTTCACCAATGTAAAACTCATTTGAATGAACTTAAACTTATTTGAATAAAACTCCACTTTCTAAGCATTTTTCTCTTTGAACGGTTTATAAAGGCCACTTTCTAAACCGCACCTTTTTTTGTGCGGTTTAGAAAGTGTACTTCATTCATATAATGCTGTGTGAATGGTTACATGGTCATTTAAGTCATTTCCTTTAAACTTCAGTAAAGACGCGTCAGGAACTATCAGCTGACATTGATTTAAAATTTCAAATCACCTTTTTGGAATTCACCATTTTCGAGGTACTTTATCCGTCATTTTCCCAAGTAGAAGAAGAGGAATTCAAAAATTTTTAATTGACTGTTCTTACCTTTTTATCCTACTTATTAAAATTTATAACCATTATATTTGTTAAAATTTTATACCATACTTCTTGAATTTTCTTTTGGGTTAATACAATCTTTAATTTTCAAATTTGTTGTCATCTTGGTTTTGATCAATCGGAGTAAAATGGTTTAAATTTTATTCTATTAGAGGGATTAATGTTTTGAAGAAAATATTTATGAATCAAAATCATATATTTTAAACTTGAAGAATCAAAATCAAAATGACAACAAATTGATGACCAAAGATTGTATTAACCGCTTTCTTTTAAGTTCAACTCATAAAATTTTTCTTTCAACGTTCCCTCCAAATCCCCTGTACCAAACAACCCTTGGTATGTAAAAGCAACTCGAACTGGATTGGAATTGCTTCGGTAGAAGGATTTTTCATGCTTAAAAAATTATAAAGATTTATTGTTGATTTGGAAAACCCTAAAAAATATTTAAAAACATACTTTCATAGAAGTTGAGACAAACTTTTCTCTTATTTAAAATGAATTTATTCAAACCTTACGTCAAGTTTTTAACATGGGACTTGGTTGTCAAATCCTTGACTAATGCACAGTTGGATTTGATTGTAGTTGGAGGAAACAGACACAGAAAAGATAAACAATCAAAAGTGACCTATGTTTTCAAAAAAATGGAAAGTTAATTGTCAAGATGGTACAACTTGACCACTTTATTTTATTATACATGATTATGAATCATTTAATGATTTATTATATTGACCATTCAACATAAAAAGAACCAAATCACAATTTAATATTTTATTTTCTGTGTGATTCATTCTTGGGGCGTCAAAACATACATACTTTGAGAACACTTCAGCAAATTCTAAATGAAGAATCAAACATTTTACCATTTTTTTCTACAACCAACTCACCAACTACTACAAATTTTTACATATCTTCTTTCTTTTATAACTAGACTTAAACAGTTCAAATGTTTTGGCCATTTGTTACTTGTTCCGAATTTTAATTCACATTTTGTAATACATTTCTCAGTCTTTTGAATAAGATCAAGAGTAGTATATGTTTTTATTAGGTTAATTATGTTTGGTATATTATTTGGAATTATTTCCTTAAAGAAAGTCTCAACTTTTTTACTTCTAGAAGTTTGAAAATACAGGAGTAAGCTTCTTAATTTTTTAACCACTACTAATTAATTTATTAACTTGGTATCAAACTTCTAAAAGTTGTACTATACATTTGGAAGATTTATAAACTAAGAGGGAATTTGATATATAAAATAGGAAAATTAAGGGAGAATTATGATGAGTCCCAAGCAAGAGATTTAATTACTAAAGAGTTACAGTGACAAGTGATCAGTATCAATATATTGTCATTTTTTACACTGTAACTTATCATTATATACTCCTCAATTGTTATATGACTTTTGAGTAACTAAATTTATTCATTAGCCTTTATGATAATTTCCCCATTTTAAACTTTGATTTGGTTAAACTCAATTTCTATGGTACTAACTCGAAATTTGATCCATAGCTTTCACTAACTACAACTCTATCATGCCAGTATTAATTATTTAAAAATTTAGTCCTCAAGGTTCATTATATATGGTAATATATTATTTTCGGTCCTAAATATAAGACTTAGATAAGAAGTTTGCTTTAAATCTAAATACAAAATTTAAATCACTTTAAATTTTAAATTTAAGCTTTGTAAATGCCAAAAACAAAGAAAGAAAATGAGAGTTTTTAGTACAATTTTCATTTACTTCATGATAATAAAAATTATATATAATTTGTCATAATTTATGATGAAATTATTATTTTTTTTGTTTCTCTGCAATCCCAAAAGCAAAATATTTTAAAGACATCTAACTTTAAAAATTCAAATTTATTAGGAAAATCGTGTCCTCTAAATCCAATCGGACAAACCATGTGTCATGTGACATATATATAATGTTTGATTGCACTCTTATTCCTAATTCGCCTTAGCCTCTCTCTCTCTCTCTCTCTCTCTCTCTCTGCGCTTTCTGGTATATCAATCTCAGAGACGAAGAAGAAGAAGATGATAAAGGTGGTGGTGAAGTATAAGATGAATAAGCCATATGGCTACTCAAAGATGGATAAGGAAGATCCAGAGGAAGCTAGACATCGACGAGCTCAGTTCTTAATCTACAAGGTGTTACACAAATCAGATTCTTCTTCTTCTTCTTGCAAAAGGCCATGTTTGGTTAGGGTTATCCGATTGTCAAAGCTCAGGATTAACATTAGCAACAGATTCAGCAGAATCAACAAGACATTGAAGAGACTTCTTCTTCTTCACCAAAATTGATGAACCTTCCTCATATTGCTTTCTGATATACTCCTAATCATGTGCTTCTACTTGTATCAGTTTCATCATTATATGTACTTCAGTCCGTTTTCTGGTTTTGTTGAATGCATTTTCATACATCGTTGAAAGTTTGATTATGTTGAGTTGTTCAAAGCGGAGTGGTTGTTTCTATGCGCAGACACAAGGGTGAGTTGGGTGGTGATACTTACTATGCTTATGCATACCTTTTGGTTTAAAGAATACTTATAAAAATAATTACAAATCATTCACCAATAAAGTTCTTACATTGATCGTAAAATTTGAACTCATGAATTTGAGTTATGAGCTAACATCTTACAAACTGGATAAACTTTTTGTTGACTATACATACAATTTTAGTGCAGGCACAAAACCAAACCAACTACGACGTGTAACTTAATGTGATGATTCAATATTCAAATTCCTACTAGATGTTCCAATATTTAGTGCTCGACAATATCTCGAATAAGATTACTTCCAATAACTGGATACATGTGCTTAGTAAAAAAATAAAACTTATGAATATGATTGATATCTTGCTAATCAAGAGGTCACAATTGCAATAGATACCACCTTCAGTCATAAATATAAAAGTCAGTTGACTTCAAAGAAGATTAAAAAAACTAAATAACTAATATATTTATCAATTTTCTTTCATACTCATTTTCCTAGTTTATAAATTGATAAATATAATGATACATATAAGTGTTTCAGAATATATTTTATAATTAAGTAATTTATTTATTTATTAATCTTTCTAACAAAATTAATTGATTTTTATATTAAAGATCGGAGATAATATACTTTTTAGTCTCTTGGGTCAAAAATAAGAGTCAACATGGCAAGTCATTCCATGAGGAAAAGCCTTGACATAACAATAAAGTTGTCACTGGTATCAAATATATGGATAAGGTGCAAATATGCTATTAAGTTTTTAATTAGACACAATGTTAACTTAAAGGTTTTTTATGAATAATATTATTCAAAGAGTTTCAAAATAGAATAATATTACTCTTTACTATTAAAAAATGTTAATAGTCAACACTAGTTTTTTAACAGAATCAAACAACATTGCTCTATTTTGTCATTTCCGAAGTAACATTACCCTTAAAAAAGCTTTATCAGCAACATTACTCCTGAAAGAAAACTTTGAGGGTAAATTTGGTACATTAACCCCAAATATATTTATTAATTAAATTCTGCAAGTTTCATAACCATATACAACTATTCTTTAAAATTTGAAGCAAAAATGATATTATAAAGACCAATTGTGTAAGATTATAAAACTTTAAAAGGCTTAATAATTGATAATGATTAAACTTCAGAGGCCAAGTCAATATATGAAGTATTACTTAAAGCACCAAAAGTTTCATTATCCCTTTGCTTTAAACATAAAACTTTATTCAGATAAAGGTATGGATATCAAATGTTTTTCATTTCATTTTCCCCATTCATATCCAATCTCTCAATATGAGAAATTTATGATAGGAAATTGAATGGTTGTGAATATATAATGTTTTACTCCTAAAGAGGAATAACAAGTAATAAAAAGAGACAATTATTTATGAGTAATATAGTAAAAGGGGTATAATAAATTTTGCATTCCAAAATAGCCCCAAAAAGGATTCTTTTCCTTTTGGTGTACCAAATGAGGCAAAAATTGTCTTGCCTCCAAATGGATTATAATAAGCCCACAAATTTTGACAGTTGTGAGCAGGAAATCTGAAAGTTACATCAGCAATTAGTGATTCACGTGGAACTTGGTGCAACAAAAAGAAAGCACCATCATTTAGACTGAAAGGAAAATAAAAATAAAAACAGATGTGCAATATAAATTGAGCTCCAAAAAGTTTCAAAATCTCATGATTCACTGTCAACAATTCCTATTGATGATTCCTCTTGAACAGATTCGAGCAACAACTTTGTGTTCATACCATTCTGCTGCATCACCTTAGTAAGAGCGTTTGGTAGATTCCCCTCAGCCTCAGATTCCTGAATGTGACGCACGATTATTGATTTTGCAGCACACAGAGATGCACGGAATTGTTCTTCATCGGACGCGTTTTCAAAACTCACCATACCATCATCTCTTTCTATTTTCCTTCTTTTGTGAATCTCCTCCTTAACCATCTGTTTTTCAAGGACAAAAAACGGAGGAAAATACCATTATATTTAGATATATTCTCAATAAAATACAAGCCAAGTCAAGTGAAGTATCCAACGCATAACAGCATTTTATCAAATATCCCTCAATTTTCACCAAAGAAAAGATGTTACTGTGTTTTTTAAAGTTGGATTTTTCTTGATATTCACCATAATGGATGTTCATGTGATGCAGCAGGATCAGAGAGAAGACCAGATGAAAGAGGGAGAGAGATGAGAATATATGAAGAACTGACAGTTCAAACAAATAATGGGGGTGTTTGGGAAAGCTTCTCAACACCCCAAAAACACGTTTAACAGTGTTTTTCCGCAAAACGAGATAATCTCCTTCACACATTTACCTCGTAAATGGTAAAAGTACTTCTCCACCGCTTTACCAAACGGACCCAATAGACTGCAGTCCCCCATCACACTGGAAGAGCTTTATTGCCCATTTGAAATTCGACACGGGCTCAAATCTAGATTAACTGGTAGAACATGATACTGAATGGTTCTTGATTTTAAAAAAAAAAAAAAAGAAAAGGGGAAAAAGGAAAGAAAGAAAGAAAGAAAGAAAAGAAGAGACAAAAAGACAGATTGTAATTCCCATTTGTTGCAGGGCCTAGGTATCCATTCCAAGAGAAGACTAGAACCAATAAATGTAACTACTACGTCCTAAAATAAATCCACAAGGAAAATCATAAAATTTCATATTCTCGCGCACATGCCTATAATAGTTATCCAGTACTTAGTAGTATCCTAAATTACTCAGTCCAGCTGCATTAAGATTGGTCAAGACCATAGGAACTAGAGGAAGAATCGGTTCCAACAAGTAGTTAGATTGAAAAGGAATTCATCACCAAGAATAGAACAAAGATACTGGATCATAAACTCTTCATCAAGTGATAACAACACATTAAGTTTTACTCTAAGATGGATGTCATCAGTACCTAGAGGTAAAGATGTCCACAAGAGACTCTGCTAGAAGATGAAAAACAAAGCCACTGAATTTAAAAAATTTGAATTTTCAACTATGGATTTATCAAAATGGTTTTGATTCAAGTTCATTTTTTGGTGGGTAGCTTGCAATAGTTTGAGTGGATCATGAAGAGGCAAGATTCTCACGCCAATTCCAGACAGGCTTTATGTGCAATCTATTTAAAATAGCATCTGAAACTAGGACTTGGATCCTTTGCAGTTTATTTCTCTGGAGTTTGGTGAAGTACCTCACATACTTATATTTTTCATTATTTTCTTCTTTCTTTTTTCCTTTAGATAGCAAGGACCACTTTTTCCTTTTAGTGCTACTACTTGACAACCTTTTCACCATAGTAAACCAGCTTCAGAGGATCTGTTTTCATGAAACTGTTATGCAAGGCTCCAAATATGATAA
>JANTPZ010010420.1:0-14151 GCA_025593235.1 Vachellia pachyceras | reverse complement strand
CCACAGCCGAAGGTCTTGTAGCAAGCATCAACAATCTTTCCCGTCTTTTCATCAACCTTAATCTGGAGTTTCATAACATCACCACATGCAGGTGCCCCAACCAGGCCCGTACCGACGGTGGGGTCATTCTTGTCGAAGGATCCAACATTCCGTGGGTTGTCGTAGTGATCAACAACCCTCTCATGGTAGAATCGTGTTTGAACCTGGAGCGCCGGCGCCTCCCGCGACGCTGCTCCCAAAATTCTTCTTGAAACCAGCCTCAGCATTCTCCTGTTGATTCCGATCCTCTGCCTCACCAAGACTCCTTAATTTTGCAAATAAATATGGGTGCTCAATTTTTGTTATGAGGAAGCAGGTTAGGATTTGCGAATGCAGGGAGGGGTTCCAGGTATCACTTTGTCCAACATTACTGGATCAAATCAATCGTATGCCTATCTCTGGGGGCGACTGGGGCAGTGACGTCGCTACTCGGGTAATGACGGTTCCTCTAAAGCCCATTTCTGGAGCAACTGATCCAATGGGCTCTACTGGGCCTTATGACATTAACCCCACCCCCACGTTCTTATGGGCCCAATTTATTCGTTAAATAAATAGAATAAATTACACATAAGTTCCACCGAACAGAAAAAGGCATCATCAAATTTCTGAAAATCATGAAATTGAATTTCAGTCTTCTAGGTATAGGATTACATTAATTGTTAATATGAAAAAACTTTCTTACCCTTGATATCAAAGAGAGAGAAGCGTGAAGGAAAATAAGGGAAGAGAAAAGGAACTGTCAAAATAATTGGGGCAAAAAAATAAAAAAAGTGAATAATCAATTCATTGTGTCCAAAAAAGGAGAGAGGAACCAACAGGCATTTGGTTGTTAAGAGCGTCTAATCAGCATACACAGTCTCAAGTTCGAACTATATATGCAGCAACGAAAAGTGCAACGAAAAGTGCCAGATACTGGATGATTAGAAGCAAATAAAAGAGGGAGGGAGAAAGCAATTGTCAAAATAAAGCAAGAACACCAAACAGACACTGTTCAAGTTATTACAGTCATTACATAGATGATACTACTATCTAGTGCAATATCATCTTCATTACACAAACGATCATCGACTCACTGATCTTAAACTTGACGACATTAGGAAAACATGACAATGGCCGTTTTCTTCATCACTAACACCTGCTTACAGATGATGGGACGGAGCTAATGCAGTAATCTCTTGATCCCATCATAAAGATGATAGGACATGGCAACGGCAGCAATCTCGGCACAAATTACGCTGAAATTTGCCGAAAAATGGAAAATTGGTAGAATTCAGCATAGGAGAAGCAAATCAAAGGCATTTTCAGACATAGAAGATAAAAACCCAAAACCATAGCTGCTAGTGAAGCCCCAGAGATTCTATTAAAAATTGAAGACATGGAAGAGGACTGCGGCTTATAAATAGAGAGATGAGGAGATATCGGACGAAGTCTGTTTTTCACAGGCGCCATGACTGGAGTGGCAGCTGCCTCTTCAGATGTTGACTCAGTAGCTGTTGCCAAGGCTCGCTTAGCTTCATAGCTTTTAACACCGGCATTGATGGCATCCTCAGCAAACATGCTGTAGTGAAGCTTAAATGGACGAAATGGCAGATGCTTTGCAATTTCTCTGCGGGATATCAGTTATCAATTACTCAGGTCAGCTCATTTCAAAAGCTCACAAAAGCAGACCAGAAAAAAGAACCAAGAAAGCATAACCGTCAACCAAAACTGTCAAGAAGCCGATTTCAATAGTGTTGCAAAAATAATTATATTACGTAGGGTTTATCAAACAAAAATCATGATGATGATGATAAGCAGGAATCGGAGTGATCAGTATCCTGGAAGCAGCTCATAGTGCAGGAGATTCTAGCCAGCTTCTCTATTGGTAAGCAAGTAATTCCATAACACAACGAGAATAGAATACGTCTATCTCTTCTTCAACTCAAGGAAGGGTCTAAAATGGATGAAAGTTAACACGCCAGGGCCTAAAACATTACGCATACCCTGCTTGCCCAATTTGAATAATACAGAATGGCAATGTTTTAATAATAGTGACAAACATACTGTTATCGTTCCCTACAGGAGGTGGGGGAGTATTTAAATACGTGGTCATAACCAGCAAATAAATCATATAAATATAACATACATTTTTCAAATGAGGATCACCACCCTGACCTATATTATGCTCCATGAGAAGAGAAATTTGAGTCACTCAGGCAAATAACAAACATCAGTATCATATGCTCACTAGAGTTAAGGATACTCACATGTTTTTTATGGATGAAACTCCCTCCATTTGATTCCCTTTTACCCATTCGTTAGCTGAAAAGTGAGAAATAAAAAGTTAATAACTTATTTAATGAGGATAAGGGACCATTAAGCAAACTGTTGCACCAAAAAGTGGATAAAGCAAATATACTAAGCTCATCATCCCAGCAAATACTCCTCCATATGATAAACTCCTACTACCAAAATCAGCTACAATCCATAAGCTGCCTATAATGCTAATGACCTAAAGCAATTAGATAACATGCATATGTCTAGTTTTAATACGGTATTATTTATTCTGTAGCGCTCTCTAGTTGTTCAGTTGAAAATACTCTTCACAGAAAAGTGTGTAATTGGAAACCCGTTAGTCTGGTCAACCGGCCAAAGTAATGTTAGAGTAGCTTTGTTCAAAAAGGTTGCACAAGCTCATTTCCAATAGGATTCCAAACATAAGCTTAGCCTAGCCAAACGCATCAATCCAATCATATTCCAAGAAATCCAAATCATGTTTGTTCATCTTCCGTATTGGGACATTGAAAGCAGCAGTTAAATATGCCATCCATTAAGATAAAACAGAAGTTGGGAATCTCCAAAAAGATGACAACATTTAGAAAAAGTAATTTGCTCAGAAAAAGAAGAAAGCAAAGGAATAAAGGGGAATTCATAGGACCACATACCTGCAGAAGAAGAGGCAACACCCAAACCACAGCCAAAGGTCTTGAAGCGAGCACCAACAATCTTTCTAGTGTTTTGATCACACTTAATATGGAATTTAATGTCATCCCCGCAAGCGGGTGCCCTAGCCAAGCCCATAACGACCACGGGTTCATTCTTGTTGAATGATCCAACATTCTGCGGGTAGTAGTGGTGATCAACAACCTTCTCGAGGGAGAATTGAGGCAGCACTCGGATGAAACTCTTCCTCTTCAAGGCTTCCTCCCCTTCAAAAGAAAAATATATAGGCTTCCTCAGTTTTATTTTTTTACCTTTTACGAAGAATATTAGTTTTCCACCTAGTAGGAAGGCTTCTTGTTGTTGCTGGAGGGATATGTTCGCCGTCCGAGTGGGTGGGTTCCGTCGGTCACAGCTCTTCCGTCACACGCGTCTTCTTCACAAACCGCCCCTCCTGCTCGCAGTCGCAGACTCAGCCCAATTACTTTTTTTTGTAAAAGTATTCAACTTATCCCAACATTCTATTAGGCCCAAGTTAAACTTATTAATTGAAATTATTTTTTTGAGAAAAATGAAACTCATTCATGTGAAGCCCAAATCTTGCGTAATGGAGTATACCTTCTTTCTTTTTTTTAGTCCATAGCCAATTCATCTTGAAACTTAATACCTCTCTAAGTAAAGATTTTTACTTCCACAAATTGTGAAGGAACACCTCTACCACTGGATTTTGCCTGGCTTAGTTGTACTTGAACTTTTTTTTTTTCACTTAGACGGTTTAAAATCCCCTCCACCTATAGGGAGATCTCCACACAAATCAAAATGAGGCATAGAACCATGAACTTCGAGAAGAGGTATGTGATGCTAATTAAGCTATGATCCCTGTTTGGAATCACGTTTGAAAAAATTAAACGCGCGTTCAACAGTATTTTTTTTCATAAAACGAGTTAATCTCTTTCATACATTTATCTCGTAAATAGTAAAAGCACTTTTCCACCGCGTTTCTAAACGGGCCCATAGGCTCTTGACGGGTAGAGCTTTTTATGAGTGATATTGGTATGTGTGTATTTGTTTGTAAAACCCAAAACACTTAAAGAAACATATTTGTATAAGTTGAGACAAAATTCATTTTACATGTTTATCTGAAATTTCATAAAATCGTTTAAAATAAACTAATTCAAACACTCCTTAAATCTTTTTTTTAACCAAAAAAAGAGGACAAGCAAAAGGATAAAATTTTAAATGGCTTAAGGATATTATTTAAAATGACGTACTTTCAAAATTTGAAAAAAAAAAAAGGAGTAACATGGCTTCTTCTAACTTTGCTGTCGCATTTGTAATTGGAAATGTTTGGCAACACTTATTTGACAACTCTTAATTTATATCCAAAAGTAAATTCAACAGTATTTTTCTGCAAAACGAGATAATTTCCTTCACATATATTTACCTCGGCTTACGTAAAAGTATTTATCTATCGCGTTGCCAAACGGACACGTTAAAAGATACGAGGGGGAAGAACGAGGAGTGCAATAAAAGCCAACTTGGGTGATGATTTTGCTTTTGATCGAAATGCTTGGACGATGCTCTTCTCTGAAACTGCTGCGACCTTTATTTGAACCAACTTTTATTTGCATACACGTATTCTCAACTAATTAATTTCCATGAGTCCACATCAAACTATGAAAATTAGGTAATATATACAAGTAGGTATTACCTAAAAAAAAATCACATCTGTACTTCGAATTTGTTATCCCTTTCTTAAAATTTTAAATAACAATGCTGTGATGAGTGGTGGCTCTATTGGAGATCATCATAACCATTGTTTAAAACTTGAAAGTGTTTATTAAATGTCTTGAATATCAACCTAACACTTTAATTGAATTGACCTTGGTCATTTTCTCAAGGGTTTGATTTTGGATTAAGGTTCATTTTTTTCTTAAAATTTTTCGCTCACGAGTGTTTTAACACCTGAAAGTTTTTTTATGCAATTTTACTCTTGAAGTTTAAAAATTTGGCAACCTTACCCCAACTTGACAAGCTTAAATAATGGCAACTGTTTGTTAACAGCTAAACTGGAGATGTCATATTAGCAATCTAAGTTCAAATTAACGATTGAACTTCACATTTTCTAATGTTAATCACATTATTGATCATATTTTAAACTTCAGGGATGATATTGCTTATATTTAAATCTTTCAAGGTGACATTAGACAAAAAAAACTTCTTGATGCTGTCGCTCATAAGTGAAAACTTATAGGCAAAAATGGGTATTAACTCCTTAATCTTTGTGGGGAGTTAATGTCTATTGTGATCCAATCACAGCCCTTAGCTAGCATCATTTGAAATGAACACTTTCATGACCATCACTTTCTACCTCTATAAAAAAAATCGGATATTTACTTCCGATTATACTCTTGATTTAAAGTAGCTAATAGATGTGTCGATTGAATTGCTCATCAAACGAATCATGACACATACCTTTATATTGACAATAATAATATTTGAGTCATTATTGGGTATTAAATGAGAATACCCCTTAATAAAAATCAAAATTTTTGTTCACTAAGTTACGAAGGATTAATCACTTTTATTGGACGAAAACCCCCATTGGTTAATCATGAGAAGTTGAATACAGGCCTTTTGCTTATTGGCATGACTTAACTCTCTGTATTTTGAATGGCCTAATAATAGTTATTGGCATTGTATCAAAGAAGCTCTAAATTATCATCTATTGGTTTGGTACGTACATGATCCGTAGTTGTTTGCAAATGGATCGGTTAACTAGTTCTCTGCGACGGTCTATGATTTTGATTATTTGAAGATCCTTTTGAAACAGAAACTATGTATGGAGTGGGTCAAGTACTTAATTATCAATTAATCGCACATCAGACAAGACTAAAGTACATATTCTGGGATAATTACCAATGATCTTTTCTGTGCTATTAAATTTCAAGTATGTTTAGCTTAACTGCTCCCGTTTAGCAGAGAAACCTGAAAGTCCAGCGTTATGCTCAACTTGCATCATCATCAATGGAAGTTCTTGTAATCGTTTTACATAAAAAAATTATACTAGCGTGGACCATACCTTTCACTGCATGTGTATGAGTGAGAGAGAGAGAGAGAGCCAATGAATCGCTGGATGGCTAGATATTATCTTTTATCGATCGGATCTAACAGCAACTTAGTTTTAGAAAGATGTTTAAACATGATATTTTAATTAGTGAGGGCGATGGTATACGTCGTACCTGTAACTAAACTAATATATATTGATAAAGAAACTCAAAGAGTTTACTTTTTTTTTTATCGAAATCATTGGACCGTGTGTGTGTATATATATATAGATACCAATAACGGCTCTAAGTTTATAATTTTATACAATGATTGATTGTATTATCCCACCGACTCCAGTCTAGTGGTCATCACAATCTAATTTATAAGCACTAGCTAGTTATTAATATTCTAGGGAATTAGGACAACAAATAGGGTTGGCATTTTTCTGAGGAACAAGAGAGACATAACTTTCCAACACAGACAATATGTGTTGTACAGAACAACCTTGTGTTCATAATAATACGACCTTTGACCTAAAATCTCCTGCACCGGACGACAAGCCCTCGATGAGTATATATATCTAACAATGATGAAACTGTCCAGTGTAATGTCACCTTTATCTCGTAAACCTAAAACTGAGCAGTTAATTACTTTAAATGACTTTTGAGTTAAATTAAATTATGTCTGTATAACTTCATGCATTTATTGTTTATATATCAGTAGTACATTGGAAAGGAACGGGCACAACAAGAACGTATAGTTGAGGTAGCAAATACTGTGTGCGTTTGGGAACACGGTGGAGAAGTACTTTTACGTAAACCGAAATAAATATGTGAATGAGATTATCTCGTTATGCGGAAAAATACTGTTGAACGTGCATGCGTTTGACTTTTACAACCACTCTGCCAAACAAACCCACTATATACAATGTGTGAAATTGACGTGTGCTTATATAACCCAAAAAAGATTGTGGAATAATTATATAATAAGAGGAAGAATATGTGTGACGTCCATCAAAGAAAAAATGGTAGAAAATGATTTGTCATAATCCAAACATATGCAAAAAAGGATCATTAGCAGTGCTAATAATAGATAAGACATTTGTTTGAAACTAAATCAAAATTATTAAACAAAACCTTTCTTATTAACAATTTATTTAAAGATTTGGCTGTTAATTATTAGCATGGTATAATGGCATTCTGTAACCAAACAGTTGACTTCATCTAATAAAATAAGAATTTTTGTTCATGTGTATTAAGAACACAACACCAGCGGAATTCATATTTTATTACTCATGACTTTTTTCATTTTCCTCTATCGATTATCATCAGCATGCATGCGAGTGTATGCTTATTAATGTGAGCATAAAAAGCTTAGATTGGTACTATAATATTATGGAAAGAATGTTTTATTTACTCTTATTCATAAGTCATCTCATTAAGTTTTCATGGGAATATACATTTCTACCATTTCACTTACTATGTGTTAATTTTACTCTCTTGTATCACAGTGGATACTAAATATGGATAAATTGAAAAATTATTGAATTTTAAGATAAAATTAGTACGGTTTAAATTTCTCTTGTGAAACATAACGAAAATCATTCACAAATAGAATTAGAGAATTACACAATATGTCAATTATTGTCGGGATGCTGCGTGTTTTATGCAGAATCAACTGTCCCCCCTACCCAATTGGGCAGCACCCATTTGTTAATTTCAAACTTCAGGCCAATCACCTTTTCCGGCAGCCTGTCTTTTTTAGCTTATCTTGCAGCTCATTTTTCATAGTGGGATTGTGCGTCACTAAATAAACCAGCGGTTTCTTAAATAGGGTGTGCTGAAGGATTATCCTATAATCTTACAGATGTAAAAATATACATGAATAACACTATAAATTGGATCTAGCGAGAGGATAGTCACTTCACACAGTATGTTGAACTAAAATTTGAATCTGTATTGAAAGATATGATCGCGTTTATGTATCAACAATACCCTGAATAAGATTGCTTCTGTGATACCTGTATGTATGTTTTAAAAAAACATGAATAATCATCTTGACTACTAGGCATATGATCGTATGATGATTATGACAGTTTGGAGCGATAATCACCACTACAATCTTGAACCGATAAGGATTGGGATGGCCCAGGAGAGAAAAACAAGGTATTTGCTGCAACTCGGATTAATTAAGGCAGTCCCTTAAAATTGTCAAAAGGGTTGGCACATCATCACTGATAAATTCAATAATCATCCCAATCACACATCGCTTCTGATTAGTTCCACGTACATATATATCACTGCAAATTTTGGGCCTATGTAGTGATTAAACAAGATTAGTTTAATTCCTATCCGTCCTTCATCTGTTGTTTCACTTTGAGCAGTGATTAATTTAGAATGAATGCATGCCACGATCTAATTAACTCACAGATTAAGATAATATAATACCATATATGATGCAGGATTATATATGCTTCCCGTGAGTTAATTACGTTTATGCATGTAATTATGCTGTAGCAAACCCACTGAATATATTAGGCGAATGGCCAGTATCTTTTATGGGTCTGTTTGGAAACGCGGTAGAGAATTACTTTTACGTAAGCCGAAGTAAATACGTGAAGGAGATTATTTCGTTTTACGGAAGAATACCGTTGACTTTTAGCTCTTCTTAACACTTTGCCAAACAAACTGAACATGTACAAGCGGCTGTTTCTTTACAGGGCAAACCATTCATAGATTGATATTTATATAGCGTGCCTGTCTATCTCTGGATAAATTACAGAGAGAAAGCCGTATTTTATTTTGAAGTTTATAACCAAAAAAATATAATATTCTAGTTAAATATCACCATCGTTCCTTAATATATAAGAGCCGGTTCACTTATTTTGAAGTATTTGAAGGCAAATTAACAAATATATCTATTATTTTTTTAAACTAATCTTCTTAATTTATAGATTGATATATAATCTAATAATACATATAAGTATTTCAAAAAGTCAACATACTCTTATAATAACGAATGGATGGAGATAGTGTACTCGTTTAGGAATGCGGTAGAAAAGTACCTTTACTCAAACTGAGGTAAACATGTGAATGAGATTATCTCGTTCTGCAGAAAAATATTGTTGAACGTGCGTTTGGCTTTTACAATCGCTCCACCAAACAAACCCAGTATATAGAATTATTTGTGGATAATCAATCATTATTAAAGTGTGGTTAATTTGTGGGAAAAGTGTTTGCAAAAATTTTTTTTTATACATAAATTTTAGAAAAGGGGTTGGGCTCATCCACAATTTAAAGACAGGGTACCTAACTCATGATACACTTGTGCCTGTCCCAAGTGTTTGCAAAAGTTGATGTGTATGTGCTGTGTTTGGGTGATGAACAGTTGAACTGAATCAGAATTAGAAAGGGGACAAATAATAAAAGGTCTCTTACGCACTCTTCTTTGCTTCCTTACGGCTCAAATGCAAAGAACCTTTGGCATGTTAATCATTACGCACATGACATAACGAATTAACCCAGTTTCTTTTGGTGCACAGATCCTATATGTTCCATAATATTAAATATATTATCGTTAAATAATACAATATTGATAGTTCATGATCCGTCGTCAATCCTCACATCTGGGCCTTAATTATTTAAGCTCCCGTTGTTAGAAATTTAATATATTAAGTATATATATTATTAATTAGACATTATATATTTCATGTTGTTATTTTAATATATAAAAATATATCACCGGATGTGTCCCGCATCATTATTTCGATTACGGATTAGAGTTGCGTTTAGAGGGTTGTGTTTGGTCGTTAAATCCTTGAAGAGTCTTGATGGGGAGCTATATAAAGAGAATATCATGACTCATAACAGATACGTAAGAAAAGTTGTTTGTTCAATCATGAATTCCCTAACGGGGTGACGGTATTCAACAGTCCATCACTGTGCTAGATATTTCCGTCCTGAAGAATTCAAGAAAATATCAGAGAATACAATATTCATATACTATGACAAGAGGTATGCAAGACTTCCGTTGTAAAACTCATAACACCAATCACTATTTGAGAACTTGTATCAAATCCATGGTCTGTATTTGGGGGGGTGTGTATAATACAAACTAACTGGATTCGATATATGTGGGAATAAAGATATGTGTATACACTTGGGTCTAAATTATTATATTTTGGTTTTTCGTGAATAAACTATTTTGACTGTTAGGGTTTTCTTGATTACATTAAGTTATCTTGACGGCTAGGCAAACCAATCATGCATGTATGCTCCCAATTCATCTTCCATATATTATCCTGAAATGTGATCTATTTTATATATTTCTTGAGTTTTTTTCATTAAACATATGTATTCTCTTATCGTAACTAATCATGTTTAACGTAAAACCGAATATTAAATGTGAGTATATCTTTCAACGGATATTTGAATGTTGATTCGACGTGATCTGTTCCACTAGATTCAATGTGGTGTTTTCAATATGATAATTAGACATAATTTTTATTTACTCCATCAAATACATTCTCAACAAGTTGAAAGGTTCATGAAAGGTCCTCATGCTCTTATTATAATTAAATAGCTCGCCATTAGTACCAAGTCCCGATCAGAGAATTAACTTTAAGCGATATATGCGCTGTCTGTGTTTGGTTGGTGTATGATTAAAATTAAAATTAGTTGTAGGGAAAAATATGTGTGTTGTCTCAATAAGACAACAAAGAATATATAACTATGAATTCTATGCATAGAATATACTTTTGGAAAATTTATCGTCAGATCCCAACAAGAATAATTAATAGACAAAATGTTCCAAAAATTGATAAAATTACCATCACGTCCCAACAAGATTAATAAAATTACCATCAGATCTTAACTGCTGATGTTGTTAATAGAGGTAACAACTGTTATTAATATAGCTTCCGAAGTTATTAATGGCAACTGCATGACAAACTCTAAGGCCCCAAGGGTCCTCGAGGTTTTAATGGAGGCAACGACTGTTATTAATATAGCTTCTGAGATTGTTAATGACAAACTCTGAGATCCCAAATGATTTTTTTGTAATTAACTCCCCAGCATTTGTTTTTATTTCTCCAAGATTTATATCCATATTATTAATAATTCAATATTTATTTTAAATATCAATATCAACATTTATCCATTTACTTAATCAAATTTTTTATCTGGTTTATTTTATTGTGATATATTTTACCAAAGTAAAAGAAATTAAAATCATCCTATACCTTGTCAAAATTTTCAAAAAGATCACTTAATAAAAATAAGATATTATGAAAATAATGTTAAAAATTCTAATATAATAATAAAAATTGATCATATCTTATCATCAGTTTTTTTCAATAATCATACCATCAGTTTAAACTATTATAAATATGAATTAAAAAATGATAGTTTAGAATGTCACAAAAAAAGTATAGAAATAACTTGTATTTATGAAATTTAAATAAGCATAAAAAAGTAAAAATTTCAAAAGGATCAAGCATGTAATAAGAAACAAAAAATAGGAACTTTAGTTTAGGGACAATTTAGTATTTTTAAATTTATATTTTATTGGTTGATTCTTCTAAATAATTACAGTTTTCATGGCCGTCTCAAATAAATTTTATTTTATTTAAGCCTTTTATTCTAATTTTCTTTTTTATAATTATAAAAAAGAGAATGGGGCAATTCCATGTCAATTTGCGTGAAAATAACACATAGTCTGCTCCCAGGTTTAACTACAGTTCAAACTAAAAAGTAAAAACAAGAAGAAGAACAAAAATACAGATAAACAATAATTGTTGACCACGCACATATGAAAGGGAAGGTTAACGAAGTCTGATAACGAGGGCCATCTTGATAACGATCTGCGGTGTGTTTTGGGAATCTGTTAGTAGAAATGGGTTTACAGATTTTGAGATTATTTTATATATTTTGAGATGTTTTACATATTTTGATATGCTTTTTCAGAGTTTGAAATGATTTTTACTGATTTCAAGATGCCTTTTTATCTTGACTTACGTGCACCGTTGAGAGAAAATTTTCCCAAACATGTCCATAGATTTCGATTATACTACTCTAATGTTATGTTTGATATAGTGGAATTGGAAATGGAATTCATTTCCTATGTTTGATATGGTGGAATTGGGGTGAAATTGGAAATGGAAATTAAATTCAAAATGGGTAGAAATGAATTCCATGATGTAACCCATGGAATTGTATTCAATTCCATAGAATTGATTTTTCGACTCCTCATTTTTTCCTATATTTATATCCATTTTCATCCACATCTCCATCTCTGTTTCCACCAAAATCAATTCCAGCGTACCTAACAATCAGTAATTAAACGAGCGCGCGTGAATTGGCATAGAAGCATTCGCTGATTCCATTTATAGGTGTCTAATAAATAAATAAATACCAAATGATTATGGGAAGAGGGCGTTAGATATCCCTTTCGAACTATTATGTATTAAAGGAAGAGTTCTACATTATTTAAAATTTATAAGATCCATATAAATATCTAATAAAATGTTATCTCGAGATAATAAATAAGTTAAAAGAAGGAAATAGTTAGCTCACCAAAAAAATGCCACTGGAAACGATCTAACAATTTTCCCATACCTTAAACGCCCTACGTTGCACCTCAATTTTGGGCATTTTTTCAAATTGTTTTTCATTTGTTTGGATTATTCAATTTTATAAAAAATGATGAGTGGCATTTATAGGTTTTGTTTGGAACAATATTTCCAAAAGTTAAACGTACGTTCAACAGTATTTTTCCGCAAAACGAGTTAATCTCCTTCATATATTTACCTCAACTTACATAAAAGTACTTTTCTATCGCGTTCCTAAACGGACACTATATCCATGAGCACGTTCAGCAACGTTTTCAAAAGTGAAACGGTCCCAACAAAATTTAACTGAGTGATCCTAAACCCATGAGCAGTATATATTTATCTTATCTCCATTAAAAATCATATTTATCCTACTTTGATTAGAATTTCCATCAAATACATAATGTGCTTGTTTGGTAAAATTTAACTTCTCCTCAGAAGCACGTTTAACAGTGTTTTTCTACAAAACGAGATAATCTCCTCCACATATTTACCTCAATTTGTGTAAAAGCACTTTTCTACCGCGTTTCTAAATGAATCTATTACTACTAAAATCATCACATGCAGCTAGATTAGATAGTTCTGTCGCACATATAGACTATATTATAACAACTTTTTTTTTGCACAGCTCGTAAATCCACTGTGAAAAACTATAACACATTAAAAAATCTGCTCCAAAATAAATATGACAATACTCGAATGTAAACTTATAAAATCATGATTTATTGTTGTTATTGTTATTATTATGCATGTTTAATAAACATTTATTTTTAATTGTGTACGTAAATTAAAATAAAAGTATCTCAAAATTCATAAAAAATATATTAAAATTTTTAAAATCAGTTAAGAATCCGTAATTTCTTTTCTTAAGCGGATTTCTCAGACACGTGCGTTATTAAAGGATTTGGAATAAAAGCCTGCAATGCATGAACGCATGGGGGCATCGGGGGATGAATCATCGAATCGAATAGTTTCAGTCTCGAATTTAGAAATATCAAATATACGATCCGATTGCCCTTTGAAAAAGCTGGCCTGGAATCATCCCAAAGAAGAAAACCTTATTTTTCAATTTTTAATTTTTTATGAAAATCAAATCAATTCACTTAAATTTCTCATTTGAAATATAATAAAAACCTCCAGAGCAATTTGTAATTTATTGGTTCATACAACATATGAAATTAATTAAAAAATAAAACCCCGGCTGCACTGAAAGATCAGTTATATAATTAGAAAGTTTCCAATTAATTTATCCCCGAATTCTACCCTATTTTTTATAAATTAAATATTACAATTGACTATTTTCTTACCATGAACATCTTCTCCAAGTCTTGTTCTGCATCTTTTACTGCAGTCGTATGCTTTGCGTCTCTGGGGAGTCTCTCGCGCTCAATCCCATACCCGGTTTGTTTGGTCCCGCGGCCACTTGGAGACCCCCTTGTATATATATAGGATTGGCCTTCCCATTCTCATTTTCACGATGTATAATCCTATCATTTTCACCATTCTACGCTGAGTAAGATCTCTCGATTTCTCCCGTT